>BGNK01002992.1:37205-85613 GCA_003297005.1 Symbiodinium sp. clade A Y106 | reverse complement strand
AAAACCCTGCCACGCAAAGCGTGCGTTTTACCTCGGTAAAACGCTCAAGTCGCAACGAAAACACGACCCCTCTCGAGGATTCTTGCTGTCCAAGACCTGCTGCGTTTTCCGCGCGTATGGGTTTTCCCACACGATTAGCCATGTTTGCAGAACGGTGCGTTTTCCCAGTGCCACAAAACACACGGCCCCTTGCAAGCGCAGCTACCTTGTTTAAGGGTTCTTTAGAGGCTTCTATATGTAGAGAATTGGTATTATCGAAAACATATGGGTAGTTGTCAAAATTTTGTTCCTTTTTTGGGTACCCAAAATATTAGGTTCCGTAGTATAGCAAGGACCCAAAAAGGTACCATAATTTTGACAACCACCCATATATAAGTGTTCCTTCCCATAAGGGATTCTGTTGCGGTTGTAGCATAGGCGGATTTTCGGGTTACCCACCCTCCTCAATGCTGAGCCCATATCCCCTAAACCCCGGGCCCCGAGAAAGGGCTAAACCCCAAAATCCCCAAACCAGGGTTTAGGGTTTAGGGCCCCATAGTACTCAACTCTCATATGTCATAATTAGCCCTCAATCCCATGGTCCTATAACCCATAACATCACCACCCATAGCCTTGCATTGAGCACAAGCCACTCCTGCTCAGAAGCACGTCGCCCACTATCGCGAGAAGGCTTCTGGCGGCCTCGAACCGGGTTGGGTTCCTTGGCCAACTTAGGCCTTGCAGCTGTTTAGGGTGCGTGGTGTGGGCTTAGGATCTAGGAGGGTGCATTGTTTAGATTTTAGCGTTTAGGTTGTGTTATTTAGGTTCGAATTAGGATTTGATTCGGTTAAAGGTGTTACAGCACTTCAGGGCTGGAATTTGAGGGTTGAGGTTGACTCTTAGGACCGTTAGGATCTAGGACCTAAGATCCGCAACTTCTCTCACATTCCCTTATAGCTTTGACCGGGCCCTCTTGCGCAGTGCGTTTGGCCACCCTTCTTCAACAAGAGTTGTGGGTGCTGTTCGCCTGGCGCTGTGGAATGCCTGAAATGTTGCGAACAAAGAGCCACACGAATCCAAGTAGTGTAGGCGACCAGAGATTTTGAAGTTTCGCGCCCCTCGAGAGACCCTGTGGAGTTCGGGGTGAGGGGTGTGGGGATTACTATAGGGGCCTCAATAATTAGAATAGGGTTTTGGGGCCCATTATACTATAGTTATAATAAGGAACCCCCAAAATAGTAGTGGTAGTGATTTAGGTCCCTATATTAGAGCCTTGGATACCCGAAACTGTGTGGCTTCAGGTTATCAGCAACGGGCTGAAAGGCAAGTGCTTGATGATCAACGCCCGCGAGGCGAGGGTTCAAGGATTAGGCTCAGGCTTTTCGGGTTTGGGATGTAGGGGTTTGTGGGGTGCAGTTTGCCGCTTTCAGGGGCTTACATGCCCGGGGATTGTTGGCTCACCCAAAAGAAGAACTACTCCATAACTCCCCCATGTAGGGAACCCCAACATGATGCCCACCTTGCTTAAGCAATGCAGCCAAGAAGGATCCTGCGATGCTGCTACTAATCTTTGGTTTCATCGGAACAGCGCCCGTCGGTTCTCGAATCGGACTGTCCAGCCCAGCCTTTTTTGGCAGGCACTCGGGAAGCAGGTAACTGCCTGTCTGCATGCGGTCAACAAGACCTGTTCAAGCGATCGCAATCTGAGCACCATATCGCACAGGAATGGTGCTTCCCAGCGATAGATGCAGCACATCGGCTGAAGTCGGAAGTCTATTTGCGCAAGTGACACGTGCGAATTCGTGGTTACATGGCATTTCCCCCCGGCTATGTAACTTGTTTCGAAGTTAAGTTGACCTTCGCCAAGTGGTGTGGATCCACCAGTTGCTACTACCAACGCCACAGGCAGAGAATGTGGTGATTCAGTTTGTTTTAGATCCTGGACTCAACCCTAAAGCCTGAACCCTAAACATTCGCTTCTTCGTTGGACCTTCCGTCTTCTTCTTGCATTGGGGCATCCGATGGCATCTTGCAGAACTCTTGAACCCTCAAAGTCCAAACCGTGAATCTTTAAACGCCCTGAATGCTAGGCCTCAACTAGGTTTTCCAGGAGTGCCAGTTTGTCCTTTTTGTTTCTGGGCCCCCATATCAAAACCGAATAGTAGGGCAAAGGGTACCCTGATCATTATTAAGAAACCCGAAACCCTGAACCCTAAACCCTAAACCCTGAACCCTAAACCCTAAACCCTAAACCAAAAAAAAAAGAACCCTAAACCGTCAAAGAATCCGAATCCCGGGGAGCCTCGAAAGGCTCGGTCGCCTCCTTGCCTGGGCTGGAAGGCCAGTGCAGGAGTCGGGGTTTAGGGTTTAGGGTTTAGGTTCCTTTGGGAGGCGACAGAGGGCTTGCCAGGGTTTAGGGTTTTGGGCTTGGGGTGTTGGGCCTCGAGGGCATAAGAGATTTGGAGCTCAGGATCTGTAGTTGTTGTACGGTGTTTTCTGACCTTGCTGAACCTAAGGTCCAAAACCTGCACAACCGACCCCCTCGAGCTTCTTCGAAATTGGGGGTACTGTCTGGAGGAATCCGTATAGTCGGGCTGCTGCGAGTCCCACGTTGGGTTCGTATGGTAAGGATGTCACGCTGTCTAGCTGGTTTCGACCTAGAGACATAGACCAAGACCCGGTGCACGCACAGACACACAAACACAGACAAACACATAGACCGATGGAGGGGAAGCTGCCGGAAAGGTCGAACGTGACAACGGGATATGGGAGCCTCTCATCTTGAGCAGCATTATTGTTGCACAGAACTCTATTGAAGTATGAGTTCGCACCGCAGCACTACTCCAAACAGTCGCTATGCCCTCTAGACTAGTCGGCTCGCATCTTGAACCACTGGAAGCTTCCTCAACCCTATAATGCCCAAGACACTGAACCCTGAACCCCTCAAGCAAATCCCCCAAACCCTCGACCCCGAAACGTGTAACTCCGTCATGGTGAGGCCATCGACGACGATGGGACGCTCCTGGACGACCCTGGGGGCTTCTTCCAGAAGCAGGCCCTGACCTGACGCTGCGCAGAGACGAGTGACAAGAGGATGTATAGACGGCTTGCAACGAAAATCCAAAAATGTTCGCGAGAGAGTGTGAGAGAGAGAGAGAGAGCGAGAGAGAGGGAGAGAGAGCGAGGGAGGGGGAGAGGGGGGGGGGGGGGGGGAGGGGGGGAGGGGGGACAAAACAGAGGAAAAGGGAGGGGATGGGGGGGGGGGGGGGCAGGTCTAAATAGGANGGGGGGGGGGGAGAGACAGAGAGAGAAGAGGCACACACACACATGAAAAGGTAGGTATCGGTGTGTGTGTGTGTACATATACATATACATATACATATACATATACATATATATACATATGCGCATGGTTCATAGGGGTTTACTGCATTTTCGAGGCTCTTGGGAATCCCGACTTATTTGAAGTAGATCAACCGAACATACGAAGCCCCGAAGACACAGGCTCCCAGAGCAAACTTCTGCCTCAGTCAGTCCTCTTTCGCAGACACATCGACCTGAAACCCCCTGAGTGGTAAAATCGTAGTAAGCCCGAAGTCTCCAGACCCTAAACCCAAATTTCATCAAGCCCATAGCCTGGGCTTTGGAGTACCATACTTTAATACTTTTTTTTCTTAAAGGAACCCTTATGAAATAAAAATTTATACTTTTTTCTCCCTGGTTACTTAAAAGCCCAGTAGCCGGTCATTGCAGCAGAGCAACCCTTCAGGTGGGCTTCAGCCAACGGCCAGGTCGGCAGAATCAGGCTTCGCTGTGGTGTTGACTGCTCTGTAAACTACCTAGAGGCTCCATAGTAGTTCCTTTTGGGGATTACCTTATAGGATCCTAAATAGGACCACAAAAAGGAGCGACTATGGATCCTATGGGTAAACCCCAGGGGGTATTGAAAACATTAGGGTTTAGGATGGCTCATTACGGTTTAGGCTGCGAGTCTAAGGATTTTGCAGATCGTAGTTGCTTCGAGTGCGTGATCCCCGGCACAAAAACCGTGGTTGACTTTCACATTACAACCGACCCAGCGCTACCATATTGGAAAGGTACGACTAGATTTTAGGGCTGGGGGTCCGTTTAACTGTCCTACAGGGCTGCAGGGTGTGAGAATGCAGGCCTTTCCAAGCGAATATGAGGGTCCGAAAAAGTACTGGGATGCTTCCTTTGGCCACCCCGAAACAACAGTTACAGTAAGCTGCAGTATAGAAACCACGAAAACCTTGTTTCAATGATTCCTGCATCATAGTATGAGCCAGAAAACCCAGCATGAATTTCGGTCGCAGGTTTGTGACGCGTTTGCGTGAGTATGCATATGTATGCCAATAGACTCGACAGATGTAGGCTGTTTTGGCGAAGACTCGGAAGCCCTATTGTGCTCCGAAGAAGGCTGTTATCCTAGCTTGATTCCGACCCTGTCGGAGGCCCAGCAAATGCAGCAGACTCCTCCAGCCGAAGGCATATGCTGGGCTTGTTGTGGTCGGAAATATAGGGGCATTAAGAATCACACTCGGGTTTCGATGAATGTTGTAGCACAGATATGACGGACTAAAAAATACTACTTGCTATTCAGACCTCATGCTGCATTTTTCATATTGCGCTGGGCACACAGGGTTTATTCCGTAGTTAGCCAAGCTTGTTGCACTTCTGTAGCAGTTCAACCGTGTATACGGGTCAAGAGCACTTCGGCTGTTTGCTCATTGACTGCTTCAACTGTTCACTCTGTCTACAGAGGGTTGGTTGTTTGGCTCCGGAAGGATGAGCAGCGTAGGACATTCATCTCCTCATTCCGTGAAGAAGGAAACAATAGTTCCAGGGGAAGGTGAGCCAGGCTGTCTGCAAAATCACTTTCTTCTCGGCGCTTAGTGAGGACTTCTTTTGTTGTGTTCGACTGCAGGTTCATGAATGTAGTAGCTCTCTTTGTTCGGATGCGCTGCTTATCTAGAGTCTGGCGAAAGTCCGAGGATATATTTAATACGCATCTGCAGTCAGCAAACTGGAAGCACGATGAAGCACGGGTATCAGCAAGATTACGATTTGTTGTGCTTTCTTGCTTTGCCTAGATTCTGCTTGTTCCATCGCCGAGCCATCAAACGCGAAGGCGACAATTTATGACAAGATGTTAAGGATTGCGGAGGTGCTGATGGTGTTGATGATGACAGTCATGATCATGGATGCTCATGGTCACGATGCTGATGGCAGTGTTGGTAGTAGTGAAGTAGTGCCAGTTGGTTTGCTTGTGCTTCCGGCTGGATGGCGATGACGATGACGATGATGATAGTGAGGACGAGGATAGCGGTGACAGTGACAGTTTCGCTGGTGAAGTTCAGGATGAAGTTGGCGATGGTGATGATGATGACGACGACGATGATGAGGATGTTGATGATGATGATGATGACCATGGTGATGACCATGATCATGACCATGATGATTGCCATGATGATGGTGATGCTGATGAGGATGATGATGCCGATGTTACTACTTATTTCCTGGTTCGCGTCTGCACTTCGATGTCTTGTCCTGATTCCTGGGACATCCTGTGAACACTCATCAGACCCTCAACACCGACAATGGCCAGGCGTTCCGACCTCCGCTGCGCGCGCTGCTGAGACTTCCCAGCGTACCACTAAAGTTACTAAAGCAGCGTGAAAGCGATGTTTCGGGGCGGCTTCGGTGGGCTTAACTTTGGGCTCGGGGCTGCTACCTACAAGAATAGGTAAAGCCCCAGACCATCAGAACATCCTGAAGACTCAGTTTCGAAGATAAACCCAAGTCCTTGCTTTTAAACCCATCTGCAAGAAGCAATATAAGCAGAAAAACTCCTGAGGCCAAAGCCACCCTTCAAGCAGCAGCCTGAGGCCTGCATCCCGTGCTGTGGATGCGAAGTCGGCGAGGAAGGCCGCGATAGCGTGGTGTGTTGGTCGGTTCCTCATAGGTTTTGTAAGTCTGTAGGGCTTGCAAAACTTGGGTCCCTGTTTAAGCATCCTTGTCACAAAGATCTTGCTGTTCAGGGGTCGCTCAGAACGGAAATTACCAGATGCTACCTCGATACTGGTCGATACTCTTGAACCAGAGCCCGCCGGGAAAGCCAGCTGTGAGAAACCACAACAGGTTTCGTGCTTGATAAGACTTCGTCCCAGGTCTGGCGTTTTCTTTCGTCCAGACACGCCGTAGTGACTCACATGTTCGGGGTTTTAGGGTGCAGGTCGCATGCTATGTAAGGTGTCTGCGCTGAAACTGTGTGGCTGTGTTGCGCCTACCGGTGAACGTACTCATAACGTAAACCCAATTGCAGGCGCTTAGACCCCAAGACGAAGTCCCTGTGCACGAAAACCCTAGCCCCTTAAACCCTCACCTAGACCCCACACCCTTGAGCACCTCAACACCAAAGAAGCCCAAAATTCAAGCTCTCAATGCAGCTTAAAAAGCCGCAAAATTCGAAGCGCTCATGGATTTATATGAAATTCGAAACTCTCATGAAGTTATATGGAACTCACGAAGTTCCTTCCCTTGGCAGTCGCTGGAGCGGCTGGACCTGGCTCAGCTACGAGGACACTTTGCTCAGGTCTGTAGGGTCGGGTTTCTTTACACGGTCGCTTCAAAGGCTCTATCAGTGGGTTTTAGGGTCTAGGGGGTTGCTCTATAAGGGTTGTAGGGTTTAGGCTGTTGCTTCAAAGGCTATATTAGGGTTTTGAGGTTTTGTGCTTCAAAGGCTCTATAAGGGTTTTAGGGTTTAGGGGGTTGCTTCAAAGGCTCTATAAGGGTTTTAGGGTTTAGGGTGTTGCCGTTCCTTAGGGTTTTTTATTGCAACCATACTACAGTATAGAATGCCCCAACGCTCTATTCCAATCATTAAGGCCGCTATGTTGTAGAGGTTTGAGCAACTGGTAATGGTGTGCTTGTTGACAGGTTTTGCAGGGTGTAATACAGGGATCTGAATGGTCTCTACATATATGTAATACACACTCATAGCTGTTTGTGTTTATCTTGGGCTTGGGGCACACCTACAAAGAGTTTGCCAATGCTTGGGTTTTGATCTTTACTTAGATGCTATTTTGATGTCGATAAGTAATATGATTTCATGACTGTAACGGCGGTTATAAAGAAATATCAGGGAAGGCAACTCAACCCGTAAATTGTACACTGAAACTGAAACAGGCTAAGGCCAGCGAACATGAGCCGACAAGCTTGGTGTCTGTATTCGGGGTACGGCATCGACGGGCAAGCTGCGACAGAGCTCGTACCAAAGACACAGCTCAGTTGTCGAACGGACCGGAGCTTTGCAGGGGTGACTACATACGTTCTTCAGGTCGTGTTTCCTCTGGCAGCCATGCGCAACACAAATTCTAACGGAAATCGCAAAGTGGAATTCTGGCAGTAAGGTAGGGTGACAACCAGCGGTATCGGCACAGCACACCGGTTTCTTGCCCAGCGGCAGTGGCGGTGTTGATGATACAAGGCACCGACGAGAGTCAGCGTTTTAGCCTAGCCGTTCTAGCCAACTTGCTGCATTAGGATTTGATGGTTCTGGGTTTAGGGGATTAGGGTTTGGTGGAGCTGTAGCGGTGCTTGCAGCATGTACCCTTTAGGGTTTAGCACAATGGGGCTGGACAGTTACGAGCCATAAGCCTAAACCCGTAATGGGTTCAACATACCAGCGCTTCGGAGTTTGTTACGATGTTGTCGCTTCTCGCTGCTTTGCAGGACACGTGCGCTGTCCAGACCCGTGTGTCACTGCCTGAGACGACATTGAACAGTTGGGGTCGACGGAGTAGTATTTTAGCATCTATGGATTCGTTCCAGAAATGTCCACAAACTCCAAAGGAGCTTTTCAATCCATGGAGATAGATCCTGGGTTCTTCTAAATCGGGAGTCCTTGTAGCAAGAACTCGTAGTTCACGGGGTGCCCTTGGCAACGGCACCCTGGTTCTGCTTGGCAGAACCTCAAAGAAAAAAAGCAAGGCCTTCAACGTCAACGCCCCGTAAGGCACGTTGTGCAAACTGTTCAAAGTCATGCTGACCATTGTCCAAGGTGTTTGGAAGCCGAAGGCCTCAAAACCTCAACCTCAAGGCCTATTGCCCTCAAACCCCTGCTCTCAATAAGATAAGAGCAGGCCATTCAAAGCAAACTCTGTGTCACCCTAGGCCTTCAAAGCCCAGACATAGTGCGCCTCCAGAATTAGACTGGGGCGTTGGCTTATATTCTGCTATAGTTATTAAGTTATAGTAAGGAACCCACCAAAAAAAACGTTGGTAACTATTCAGGGCCTGATATTCCCCCGGAACCCTATATTATACTTCGCTATTATGCTACACTCACAATGAGGAACCCCCCCAAAATAGGTCGTATGTTAGCTTCACCCTAAACCAGACCCGGAGCCCGAAGCCTTCAAAGCCTCAAAGCCTTTTCGTATACTATACCATGTTATACGATATTGATAATGCGGAACAAGATAGGCCCCTATAGACTACACCCTTGACTAAACCGTTTAAGGCGCCTTGTATAGTGTGTATATATATATATATATATATATATACTATATCTATATTTATATATATGTATGTGAGTACATATATGTTACATTCGGAGCCGAACTTCCAGGTAGCCGAGTACTTCGGACATTTCGCTCCAGCCTCGGGTGGGCTTTTAGGGTTCAGGGTTTAGGATTTGGGGTTTAGGGTTTAGGGGTTTGAGGGTTTAGGTGTTTCACGGGTTACCCTAAACCCTAAGCCCTAAAGTGTTTAGGGGCTTGGAGTGTAGGGGTTTAGGGTTTAGGGTGGTTACAGGCTTGTGGAGTGCAAGCGCCCACGCAGGCGCCTTTTCAGGCCGGAAAGTTAAAATCGAGGCGTGCCTAGAGTAGGCTGTTGGTGTGGCTGTATATTAGGATGACAGTGGATCTCAAAAAAGTACAGCAATTATTCAGACCCCTCTCCGATTTCTTTGACATCAGTGATGGGAGTCTAGCACTAGTGGCCAGAAGGCTCGGGAAGGGTTGCTGGGGGCCGGTAGTTGCTGCGCTCGTGAATCGAGTGAGGGCTTGTGACCCTACACAACACTTTTCTGCAGCTCCAACGCCCGACAATTACCCTAAGTAACCCCGAAACCTCTAAAGCACCCGAACCCAGAACTCCAGACGGTTCAGGGTTCGGGGCTTATAGTGACAACTTCAGTTCAAAGGCCAACAAGAACCCTGAACCCTAGACCTTGAGCAGTAAGGTCCTAGGGAGTATTAGGGAGAGCCCTTAAAGGGGACCCTATTGAGAGGGTCTATATCCCCAAGATTCCCTTAATCCCGACTCCCCTAAGGTGGTCCTGGCGCATCTCGAGCACTTGGCAGACATCAGCAGCATCAAACGTCGCCGAGAGAGGCAAGCCCGAGCGGGGTTTGGGCTTCGGGCTTTTGAGGCTCAAATAATTATTTGAGCCGGAGTCAGCGCCGTCTCACTTATATATATATATATATATAAATAGAGAGAGAGAGAGAGAAAAAAAAAGAGAGAGAGGGCTTTGAAGAAGTTCGACAGGCGCCCAGCCGAGTCCTGGATGAAGTGAGACGCAAACATCAAGAGCTTGCTGGAGTATTTGGGCACAGAGTCAGGTTTATCCTGGATAGAACGCCCAAAGGATGATAGGGAAAGGCTTGGTAGAACACGTATGACTACTTCCATCCGTACATTGAAATCGTGTACTTCCCTTTCAAGTCCTGAAAACAGTACAGAGGGGCTTCCGCAAGATGCCCTGCTTCGAAGTGACCGCCTTCAATCCTCAAACCTTAGACCCTCAATCTTACACCTGTCGCCATAATACAAATACCAAACCGCACACCCATATCCTCCCATCAAACCCCGAAGGGTGTGGTAGAACCTGAAGCCTCATAAACCCCTAAGAATCCTTCTTGACATTTCTCGATCCTTCTCGTGCAACCTGCAAGCACATTCCGGCCCATTAGACCATTAGACAAGAAGACATAAAACAGGTCAACTTAGCCCGAAAAGCCCTGAGCTATGCAAAACCTTTCTCAGCACAAAAGCATAATCTCTCTCTCTCTCTCACACACACACACCAATCCCTTCTCTTCCTACAAATTAATTAAGAGAGGAGCAGCGCCGACCAGCTTGTTCGATGGGGCTATGCTCTGCGCCCTGGCAACCTAGACAGAGTGTACAAAGATGCTTCCCAACAAAACACACCTGAAAGACACAATTCTTGTGTATGGTATCTATATATTGGAGGCCTCGGGATTGGTCTAGGCTTTGGGATTTAGGACTGGTTTTTCTTGAAGCTTCGTATCTATATTCGCGGCCTTGGGATTCGGTTTACTCACTGCACTTTTTTCAAGGATCCCTGGAAGGGTCAGGATCCTACCACAGCGGATCTGTATTTGGTTTTGGACTCCCATGTCTGACCCCCCCCGTCCCCTAAACCCTAAACCCCTAAACCCTAAACCCCAAACCCTCCCAAGCTCTGAACCTCAAAGCCTCAACCCTCAACCTCAAAGCCTTGATCTACAAGTACAAGGAATGGCATGAAAATCCTCAGCGTCTTCGGTCGGAAAGAGGCAAGCCCGGACACGGTTGATTTAGAGTTTATGGGTTTTGGTAATGTAGGGGCCTTAATATTTGCCTCCCAGCCCGCCACTTTAAAATTAGACCCTAAGTCTAAACCGTTTGAGGTTAAGGGCTTCGGGAAGGGAAGGTGTTAGGCGTTAGGGCGGGGTCCTTCTTCACAGGGTTGGGATTTTGGACTTGGGGTGTAGGGATTGGGGTCGGAATCATTACCAATACTATTGATTAGGGCTCCTTGCCAAACTTGTTCATAGCACATGCAGCCCCAAAAACCCTATTTCAGTTTTCAGGCCCTTATACTACTTGGCTTCTTTAGTGCACCTTTGATGGTTGTTGTTCGGTTTCCAACCCCAGCTTGAAAGGTAGCTGCTTCTATCCAGCAAACCCAACACCCTCTTCTTTAACGTTGAAAGCTACAGCTATGGGGCGAATTCAACTTGACCTCTTATACAATCCCAATATAGAGAGCTCTATGTACGGTGGGTTGGCCTGGTAGACAAGGCTTCTGCCGTTGAACTTTAGCTGGTATTTGCTAGATGTTTGGAAGTCCGGTGTTCTGGCTAGTTTTCCGGGCTAAGTTTTAAGGAGGCTTCATGGAAGACCCTAGCCAGCCGACAGCCCATATCCGAAATCCAAAACCGAACTCCAGACCCAAAGCGTGAACCTACGAAGCGGGCTCGCCCTTTTTCCACGCCAGACCACAACTCCATCGACCCCTAAGATCAAATCCCAAAGCCAAGCATCCCAGAGGAGAGCCTAGAGTCTCCCGGTCAATATCCCAGCAAGGCTAGGAGGGTTCAGGGTTTGGTGGTCCAGAAAACCAGGCCGGCGGAAAGAATCGGATCCTCCCCGGGTGGGAAGATGTTGGCGTGGAGCCCGTCACCCAGACCTGTATCGGGTCTGAACAATCAGGAAGACTATCCTGTTACACGCTTACACCCGCTCCCCACTATAATCACAAAATGATGTGCCGCCAGAGACCCCATTCTACTCCAGAAGTGCCCTGTAGCATCCCCGAAGCCTCATGTTTCTGAAACCCTCGATAAAGCCCTAAAGCTAAACCCTAAGCCTGAATTCTCCTGAGCCTTTAAGCCACTATCCTACCTCCTGGGGCTGAATTGTGGTCTCCCGCCGAAGTCAGATGTTCGGCCATCTACTTTTCAGACCAACCAGGTTCTGCAGATTAATGATTCCGCATCTTAGTCAGCAGATGAGAAGTAAGCTTAGGCTTACAGCAACCTGATCAGGGTACTTCTGGCCTTATTTATTGCCCACGTACTGCGTAAGCAGGGTTTGAGGTCCAGGGTCCGGGGTTTAAGGTCTCAGAACCTGAGAAACTCCTTCAGGAAACCCTTAACAGCAGCCGTGAGAGAAAGATCCACCACCAAAGAGGGAGCCCTAATCCTCAGAAACCCTTGAACGAATCTAAACCCAATGTCCTAAACTCCACGCAGAAGCATACATTTCCTAGCTTAGTTTCTTGTCCCAAAGTCTTGATCCAACTGGTTTCAGCCAGCTCGACTGCCGCACGGCATTCTGGGATGAGAATGACTGGTCGCCCAAGCAAACTTAGTAGTAGAGTAGGTAACCTTTAACCTTTTTGGGGTACTATAATCCCCATATGATCCCAAAGGTTAACCTTTAGTTCCCCTAAGACACTGGACAAGTAGGCAAAAAGTGTGGCCTTCACTTGACCTGTGGAGAAGACGCGGCTCCGGCTCGGCTCCGGCTCTGAAGCAGACCTCCCGGAGGCAAAGGTTTAGGGTTTAGGGTTAGGGTTTAGGGTTTAGGGGCATTATGACGCAGGTGATGCCAGAGGATCATCGACACCTGTACCTGTGGCCGCTGATGTGTCGCAGGCCCACCGTTCACTGCAATAGACTGGGTTCTACACAGGTGCCCTGGCAGCCACAACACTACACAGACTACCTGGACAGAGGTCGGCCAAACCGTCCCGTCTGATGCACTGGCGTGCATTGATGGAAATGACGCGTCAGAGGGGCCGAGAACGGCCAGCCGAACAGCAAAGGGTTGCCGACCGCCGCCGCCAGGCAGCCGGCGGCGAGCCGCACCGCCGGCTAAGTAGATGAGTTTGGGGGCTTTGCGCGGCATGGCGTTGACGGAGAAGTGTCGCTTGCAAATAGACCGTAAAGAGGGGACCAAAATTGCCAATCTCTACCTCAAACCACGTACCTTCCAGATCTTGAAAGAAAAGCTAAGCCCTTATAGACGCCCCTACAACCTTTCAGACACCCACAAACCCTTATAGAAACGCGCAAGGATGGCTGCCATGCAGCTCCCGATGGGCGGAGTTGACATGGAGCGAATGCGCCTCCGAAGGTTCCGTACTTTTGGGCTTTGCGGTTTCAAGGTTTAGGGCCCAAGGGTTTACCGGTTCAGGGTTCTCGGCTTAAGGATGTATTTAGGGATTTGAGATGTTGAGAGTAAGGGTTTAGTAGTTAAGGCTTTTTGGTTTAGGGCATACGTTACGGGTTCTTGTTCGGGCTCCTTTAGGGGTTGAAGGACCAGGGCATTAGGGTTTAGGGGTTCCATCGGTAATGCTGCGACGGTTTAGAGTTCAGAGCGTAAGGGTTCAGGTGCTCAAGACCTAGGTTTAAGGGTGCAGGGTTTACGGCCTTCAGGGTTTAAGGGTGCAGGGCCTCAGCGTTTGAGGTTCATCTTTCAGGGACCAGGGTTTTAGGTTTGGGGTTTGAGATTGAGGATTGCAGCTTGGAGATTTGACTCAATGAGCCTGAGTCGCAAGCCGTTTTGATGAGACTAAGTTCCTTCGACCCCCGGACATGCCCCTATGTCCCTGCGACGGACAAACCTGCACTCCGCATCTTCCCTAAAACCGCAACCTGAATCCTAAAGTCTTCACCCCGGGCCCTACCCAAACCCCAAACCCTAAAGTTGGCGTTTGTTGTTCGTAGTTTCGATTGGGAAGTGCGAGTCGTCTGAAGATTGACGCTCAAAGAGAACGGTGTGGGTTTCCTCGCTCTGGGGATTAGGAGTCCGTTATGACAAGGTACGGAAAGTTCGCTTCAGGTTTCTGGGGTCAGGCATTGTGGCATTTGGGGCTGCAGCTTTCGTGGAGACATTGAGGACCAATAATGTCTTTTTGGGTGTTTGATCCCACGCTGCTGCTAAGAACTCGAGAATTAAACTCGAATGCCTTTGCCGGCAGGGGCGACTCGGTAACCATCTCTCTTACCGACCCGCTCAAGGCCAGGGGGCCTCTCAAACAATAACTGGGCTTTGGAGTACCATACTTTAATACTTTTTGTCTTAAAGGAACCCTTATGAAACAAAAGTTTATACTTTTTCTCCCTGGTTACTTAAAAGCCCAGATAAGGGGGTGCAGTCTCACGTGTAGCGTCTTTAGGGGTTTTCACTTCTTCGGCATGCTGATAAAGCTTATCATCTCTGTATGGCTCCAGTGCTTTAAGTTGGTGTTACGATACCAGACGCCCAGGAAACCCTAGGCCTTAAACTTAAACCCTGAGGCTCTCTGGATGCTCTGCAGACGGAACAAGGCCCTTAAAAAAAAAACAAAAAACTTAAACCCCAAAACTGAAACTTCAATGCCTTTCAGCACGGGGGCGGGTCGTCGGATGTTGGGTTTCGCAAGCACAGGGCTTGGGGTTTAGGTTTCAGCGTTAAGGGCTTAGGGTTTTTTGGGGTGGAGTGGAGCGGGGGGCTTGCATAATGCGGTGCTTGAACAACAATGTGAGACCCAAGCGGGACAGGGATTTGGGCAAACAATCTTCTTAAAAACCTGAACAAGGAGCATGACGATTTTCGCGTCGGTATTTCAGTAGAACCCGAAGCATCCCCTGGAAGCATACACCCTGTAGATAGCTTAGACCAAATGGCAGCACTTTTGTACTCACATTAGGGTGGACTGGGGACCCTCCCCGTGGCATAGAAAACATCATTGCTATGTAAACTTGTAGGAAGTACTGACAGGGTCTCTTGCCAAAGCCGGAACACTGCCCTGGGACAAAGACTTCTGTGCGTCGGACCTCAAGTACTGGCCTTGCCGGCAGGATCGACTTGCCGAAGGGACCATCAACGACATCCGGCAGAGAACTCGGCGACGGATTAGGATACAGGGGGGTCTTTTTCATAAGGATCCTACTATTTAGGGTCCCCTATATCAGGGCCCGGGCCCCCTATTTTCGGTTCTGCTCTGGGAGGACCTCGGGCTAAGAAGAGAGGGGTATGAGGTTACAGGAGCGCGTCGAAGTTACGGCTGACGGGTCTAGGATCAACCTCAGCCCCTGAACCTCCGAAGCTCACGGTTTAGGTTTAGGCTTTAGGTCTGTGGTTGATTATCGTCTCGGGTTGCCTACCTTTGGTTAGTAGGGAATGGAAGAATGGTAGTAATAGTAGTTATAATTGTACCCCATTCCTCCATTCCCTACTAACCAAAGGTAAGGATGTCATACCTTGAAGAACGACGAAGCAATGCGAGCCTGTGCTTGGAATTCTCTGCCGCCCCCGAGCCCGGGCAGGTACTGTCGCACTGAAGTTTCGGCCTTCAGACTTCTGTCCAGGGCAGACACTCCCCAGAAACTCCAATATCCCTTATATCCCTTAATTAATTAAGGAAGATACCTTAAATGAAAATAGGATCCTTTTATGATTTAAGGAATACTCCTTAATTAAGGGATATTGGAGTCTCTGGCTCCTAGACCCAATAAGCTCTAAGAAGTTCAGGGTGTGGTATTGTGGGTTGCGGGCGGTGCCAGGCCAATCGGAAGCTTCCACGTAGCGTCACCTGGGCGCAGCAGCCAAGCACAGAGGGTTTTTGGATGAGGTGTTCGTACATGGGTAGTTCTCCAAATTCGGGTCCCTTTTTGGTTCCCAAAAAGTACGGCACCCTTTCAAAAAGGACCCTTAAAGCGTAGAGAACTACCCATCTCGCCCCCCGTGCCTTTTTTCCAACATGAGGCCTGGTACCCTGATCGTCCAGATCAGAGGGAACTTCCCGGAGGACAAGCTGGAGTTTAGGGTTTAGGGCCCAGGTCTCGCGCCACGAAAGCTGCAGAGCTTTCGGGCTGCTTTCAAAAGCCAATCACCTATTGGCTTCCAACAATCTGCGTTGGAATCCAGAGAACCCAATACCCCTTAATTAAGGAATATACCTCAAATTATAGAGGCCTTCATATTATGATTTAAGGTATATTCCTTAGTTCAGGGGTATTGGGATCTCTGGGAATTCCGAAGCCCAAGGCCGCGAAACAGCGCACATCAACAAACCTGAAACCCGAAGATCCAAATGGAGCTTTCCGAAAATAAGGGGTACCCTATTTTGGGGTTCTTATAATAAGGATCCTACTATTGAGGGTGCTATATTAGGGTCCCCTATTTTCGGTAAATCCATCAGAATCCTGAACCCTAGCCACAATTCCGCTGAAGATATGTCTCTGGCCAGCAAAGCCTTTCCCCCAGTTTGGGGTGTAGGATTGCAGTTTCGGATCGGGAAAGCCAACACAATTCCTCTCACCCAACGTAACCATGCTAAACCTTAACCTGCCTAAACCCTGAAACAAAACGCTGCAGGACTGCCAAAAGAAGCTAAAAACGGACCCCTCGACCGTGAAAGGGACCACCAAAGGATGCTTCAACATTCTGCAGGACTGCCAGAAGAAATTTTGGCGGGTGGATAAATCTGCCAACGCGACCGTCTACGAGCGGCAGATGTGGGCCAGCGCCTCAGAGAAGCCCAAGTCTTTGGGGCTCAATATGGGTTCAGTTTATCTTATATATATAGAGAGAGAGAGAGAGATGGCGAGCGAGAGAGCGAGAGGGCGGTCTGTCAGGGTTACAATACGGGTTTTAGGAGCTTGGGGGTTTAGGGGTTTAGGGGTTTTAGGGCTTGGGGCATTCGGTTTCAGACGGTAGTTTCAGAAACCACGACAAGTGTTAAGGGGGTTAGGTTTTGAGCGAATAGGCGTGAGTTGAAGATGTAGACTCTAGCTACTACTGCACAGTAAGTAGTAGGATCCTGGTCAGGGATCTCGATTGTTTTAACAATTCCCGAAGCAGGTTGCGTGCTTCAGGTTTAGGGCATGCCTTGCTGCATGAGCGTGTGATATTCAGTCTGCCGGATGCTCAGGAATTCGCAGTTTATCCCACCTGCATTTCCCCCCCTCTCGTCGCAGAAGACCCAGACCTAAAAGCGCTGAGACTTAGCAGTGCTAGCATTTTTAATCTTCGCCTGGTGGCTTTGGAGGAAAGCACCCCTCAACCCCGAACCCCTAAAAGTAGGAGCTTCTTGTTTCTGGGTGAGTTAAGTGCGAGTATGCAGGCATGGCATAGGGTTTGAGTGAGTCACCTAGCACATTAAGTCACGAGGGATCTCGGATCTGGCCGGAGGTGTTAAGAAGTGCTTACAATAGAAAGATGAGAAGGAACCTTGAGTTTGGAGCCCAGTCCCGTTTGCAGCACCCGATGAAGGCATTTAAGAGTGCTGGGTGGTGTATTGCTTTGAAGGCTTTCTTCGATAGAACCTGCGACACTGGGGTGTCGGATATTGTTCTTCAGCGGGTTGTGGCTCACAGATGGTTCGGAATCCTGTATCGGATATATTGGATTGGAGGATTAGGGTTGCCAGTTCACTTCGAACTTCGGATCTGTTTGGGATGAGGGTTCTTGTTCGAGCCCGGCATCCAGATACGACAGCTCAGGCGCTGCTGTGCCTCAACCACGCGGCGACTGGGCTGCGGGAGAGGTCTGAATTTCTCATACCGTAGGCCGTAGGCTTTACAAATTGGTGCTTTAAGGGTTTAGGCTTCAGGATAGGGCTTTGAGGCGGCGGGCAGTTTAGGCTTCCTTGTTGGATTTGTCAAATAGCCATGTAGGGTCCTAGAAGAAGGCCCAGGAGCGTGTGCGCATCCCGACCCTGAAGCTGCCAGAAGACGGGTTAAGGGTTTAGAATTTAGGACAAGTAGTTGTGATGGTGTTTTAATGCAGCGTTGTCGAACTACGGACTGTTGCATCAAAAGGTTTTGCACAGCGACGATGGTAACTGCTTCAGTGGAGTCCGACAGGAGCACTGGCATGTAGGCCGTATCCGCTCTCCGAAGGTAAGTTTTCAGAAATTCAGGGGCCCTTTTTGTAGCAGGCCTTATACTAACGATCCTGAGACCCCGACATAGAGAGGCAACCCCGAGCCCAAATATGTGGGTCGGAATATCTAGTATTTGCATCCCCTTATAGTCACCATATGGGTAGTTCTTTGAGTTAGGGTCTCTAAATAGTACGGCACCCTTCTAATAAGGACCCCAAAAGGGACCCTAATCTAGAGAACTACTCATATACATACAGGAGGATATACTCCAGGACCCTCTTCGAATCAGTTCCAGACGAGCCCCAAAGCCCAAGATCGTGTAGCCCTCAGGACATCCGGGAACCAAGTGTAAGGATCTTGTATGAAGGCACCCAAGTCCTAGGTTATGTAAGGCTTGACTTAATCGAGAGGTTTCATAAGGGAGTTTCCGAAAGTATTTAGGGGTCCTTATAATAGGGATCCTACTATTTTGGGTACTATATTAGGGTCCCTATTTGTGTAGGCAACCCTGAATACCTGTGTGGGATGATATCATACGCAGGCGCACTGTGCAGTAGTCCCCCTAAGGGTTTAGGGTTTAGGGGAGACTTTGCACACAAAGCTTGAGCATAGCTCAGGCGAAAGTCCAGCCGACAGTGGAGCTGATGGCCTCTTGCCTTATCTGGGTTCCCCCGCAGTGTAGCAGGCTCAGGGTGTCGTGTAGGTATTGCAACATGACTCACTTCGAATCTAGAATCCTCCGTTTTACTGGGACTTCTGGGAACTCTGTTCACCCGAACGTCTGACGACGATCCTTAAAGAATGATAGTAGCTGATGGTAGATGCCTGATCCTTGCTCACCTGACCCACATATGGCAGTGCTTTTGCACAGCGGTGATCTGAGTCTTACCCTTAGCCGGAGCCTTGAGGGTTGAATGCTTCGGGCACGGAGGAGTTATGTTTAAGTTTACGCTTTAAGGTCAGGGTTGAGGGTTCGCGGCGCAAGCCCTACGCCGCAAACTCCTCGCTGCGGGCCCCTCGGTAGATTTGCCCTCTTGGTTCTTCTGGTAGTCGTGGTGGCAGTCGTAGTAGTAGTAGTAGTAGTAGTAGTAGTAGTCGCAGCAGCAGCAACAGTGGCTGCTTCAAGCAGTATCTCAAAGCAGACACGAGTCGAATCCAGGTTCGAACAGTTAGCAAAAGTATTCCTGCTTGGTCACTATAATAAGGGTTAAAATTTAGGGTTTTGGGGTTTGGGTTTTAGGTCACTACAACGGAAGACTCGAATATCCCCGGACCCAATCATGATTTCTAAGGTCTCTGCATCAGACTTGGTTGTCATCAGTATGTTACTCTAAACCTATAGGTGTTGCGCCGCTCAGGGACTAACGATATGGATTAGGGGTGTCGGTTTGGAGATTAGGTTTCTGGCTGTGGATAACAAGGGACCGATACGACAGCTTCAGCCTATCGCCAAAAAGGGCCCATCGTAAACTGGTTACCGTGCAGCGATTTCGGAAGCTAGGGGTTCAAGGTTCAAGGCTTCTGGGTTCAGAACCCTAAAACCTAATCCCTAAACCCTAGCCCTTTGCTGACCTTTGAGGAACCCATGAGTGTTAAGAGAATCTTCCCAAAAGAAGTCTCAGACGGCTGCACCTGTTGGCCTCGCCGACCGCTGGGCTCTGCGGTGGCAGCGCGCCCCGCCTGAGGCCTTTCTGAGGGAGTGCGCGTATTCCAGTTGCTGGGTGTGGCCTGTAGGGTTTAGTTTTACTTGCAGCAATTGCAGCAGCAATAGCAGCAGCAAAGCTGCAGCAGAAGCATCCACTAGCATCACGAGCACAACAATACTAATCTCTACAGTCGCAGCCAGCAGCAACTGCAACAGCCACAACTGAAACCACAAGCTTTGGTTCAGGTTCCGACTGCACTTGTCAAGGGTTCAAGTTCTCATGCTTCTTCCCTAAATTGGCTGAAGTTGGAACCTGATTCACTGAACTACACCCGAATCCCTGCTTGTCTGTTCGTGCACCATGTCCCAGCCTTTCTGAACAACCAGATTTTCCAGAACAGCTACAAATGCCGTAGAAGACCTTGCAGACCCTGTATCCTGCCTCGAGTTGTATCAAAAAGCTGGCAGCCCGTATCAGCAGGCACCAAAGAAGGGACATCAGTGCAAAAGCAGGCCCTTGCCTCGTTTTCAACTGCGGCAGGAAGGCATTTTCTTGGCTACAGAAGTTTGTGCCGAAATTTTTGGGGGTGACTGTAAGATTTGGGCTTGGAGTTTAAGGTGATGTCGGGAACTGGCTTACTGTTTAGTGGGGGATTCCGGGTCACGGTTTTGGAGATTCAGGATCATCGGATGGAGCTGGTATCCTCGAATTTATGTTTTGGGGCTCCTCGCAGGCCTTCTCAACACAAGGACGAGGGTCCAGTGATTCAAGCCCATGAGCCATGAACCCCGGATTTATCATTCTTGCAGCTTAAAAATGAGTACTTATCTCTACAAGACTTTTTTTGAAGATTCGAGATCCCCAGTCGAATCATTCGGATTCCTTGAGCTCGAAGATCAACTTCTGCGAGGGGCAAAGGCAAGTAGGAGCCCCAGTGTAACATAGAGGTCGGGAGAATTAGTATGTACTCCTCAGAGGTCCCAAATCCAAACACAATTACTCTAGCCCAAACCCTAAATCCTAAACCCTATTCCGCTTAGGAGGGCCCCTATGCTAGAGTATCCATAACATCATTACCGCTTATCCTCCTCCGAGTCCCCATCCCTTAGGACGCCTTACAGCCCTGGTGGAGCTCCACTTCCCCCCCCACCCCGGACGGGATGGTCAGAACACCACAACAGAAGTCACTGAAAACAATGAAGACTGAAGCAAGCGAGGGGCACGGGATGAAAGGCAGCCTAAAGGGTTGGGACTCGGATGAGGAGAAGCGGTAATGATGTTATGGATACTCTAGCATAGGGGCCCTCCTAAGCGGAATAGGGTTTAGGATTTAGGGTTTGGGCTAGAGTAATTGTGTTTGGATTTGGGANCCCCCCCCCCCCCCCCCCCCCAGAGGCCCAGAAGTGGCACGAAACAGCAAAAAAGGCACCAAGAAGAAGGCCCTAGCATCGGACCCCCGAGTCCTTCAAAGACCGCAAAACTGCTTCAAACAAGAAGCAATAAATTGGTACAACTAAAAAACCATAGCCTCTAAACGCCCTAAGCCCCAGTAACAACTGACAATTGCGATCGTCATCATAGTGATAGCAAGAAGTAGAATAACAACAAGAAGGAGCAGAAGCGAAATGCTAAACAAACAAAACCCTAAACCCTAAACAAACAAACAAACAAACAAACAAAGACGCGAGCCCCTGAGGTCCCGCTCTGCTCCCAAGCGGAAGCGGCGGAAAGCCAGGCTCGAGGTTTGGGATTTGAGGCTTCTGGGTTTAGGGCCCCCAAAGTAGGTCTTGTAGGGGTTTTCTTTTAAGGGTTCTAGAGATTCTACAGACCCTCATGTTGGGGTTTATAGGACTCTTGCAAGAGGTTTTGCATGGTTTTACGTTGTTGGAAGACTTCGGCTTCGGGTGTCTGGGATACGTTGGGTTGTGTCGTAGGGTCCGGGGCCGGACTAAAGGTCCCTCTGTGCAGAGAGCCCAAGCCCCACATATTGAAGGAAGTGGAGTTAGTAGCTAGTTTAAAAAAGCAAGTCGGTATGATTTAAGTGGTATCTCCCTGAGTTGAGAGTATGGGGCATTTTGGGAGCATCGACTTGAGGATTCATGACCCACTGCTACGGTTTAGGGCTTAGCGGTTGGAGGGTCCGGAGTTTTTGGGTTCAGAGTCCCGAGGCTCTGTTGGGCCAAGGTGCGGTGTAGGCAGGGGTTGGCACGGCCCTTGCTACCCACTCATAACCCAATTTGCCAAGGCAACAACACCTCTAGGCCGCAAGCCATAGGCACCCCAGCTCATGCCCTACCTACACGTAGGTCACCAGATGCGGGGAACCTACTGTGCCTAATCCTGTGCGCAGCCGACCTGGCGGCAGTAATTATCGCCGCCATCCACGAGTTGTGGGGCACGACCAAAGTGGAAGATGAGAAGCAGCACGTCTACGCCATGATAGAGGAGGGGCCAGAGACTGGGCAGCCTTGCACCAAGGTGAAGGCAGCCTCCAGTCGTTGCGGGGGTCAGCTGTTGGCCAAGGCCCAGGGCACGGGGGGGTACCCTAACGGAGCATGTAATGGGGTTTACGCTGCCCTTCAGTAGCCTAACCCTAGCCTGTTACAGGGGGCGCTGCGTGCAGACTCGCACGTCTAACCCTCATTCTATTCTACCCTAGTTACGAAGTCCCGGTATGGAGCTCTGGTGCCGAAGCCTTAAATGCATTGATCCTCTTCGCTCCGTGAGGTCGCCTTCCAGCAGCGAGGCCTCGGGACTAGGTGATGAGTCTAAGGTGTCCTGTTAATTTTAGTGTCGCTGTTTAGGGTTTAGGGGATTTAGGGTTTAGGGAATTCAGGGTTAAGGGGATTTAGGGTTTAGGGTTTGGCCTCTTGAAGTTGAAGGGTTCCCTAAACGATCCTCTGAGGGTCGGGGCTTTGGGTTTTGAGGTTTTTGGAGTTTGGGCGTTTGTTTGCTTTTGTTCAGGGTTCTGCATTGGTTGCTCCTTTTCGGCTTTGAAATCTTTGGGTTTTGGCTAGTAGGGTTTAGGGCTCAGGGCCTACCTAAACCCCCCAAAGTAGGTAGAATAATGGCCCAACACCCATAAAAGGCTGTTTTTCTACATACTCTTGGGGTCTAGGTAAACCTTAACATGTTCTGCTGCCGCTAACCCCAGCCTGAACCAAGGGGGTCTGGAGTCTCGGTTTTGATCTGAAGCTTCGCAGGCTGAGGGCCTCGCGCCCCAGACTCCCTGAGCCCTCTGCTCCTTTGGGAAATTCGGGTTTGGGGTTTCCGTGATGGGTATCCTAAAACCTTAAATCCTAGACCATAAACCCTCAAAGCTACCTGAAAAGACGGCCCTTAGGGCTTGTGCTTTCGGAGGCCCTGTCTGGGCTGAGTCCGAAACCTGAAGACGCGCTAGTTCGTTGCCTGCGCGGATTTGAAGACTAGTTGGGTTCCTGAATGCGCAATCCTGGCTCGTAGCCACGCCAACTTGAACTTTGGGTTTGGCGTTTTAGTTTTGGGGTGTAAGCAGTGAAGACTTGAACGCCCCCATACGACCCCAAGCCCTGAAAGAAATTCTAAGCCCGAACAGCGTAGAATCCCAAGGATATTCAAGAGGATGCACACCACCCTAAACCAGCTATACAGCCCGATACACCCGTGCGCGCCCAACGTTTTGGGGTTCGGTGTTTAGGCTCGAGCAGCTTCCAGGCCAAAGGCAAAGCCGAAGCGGAAGAGTCAGATTCCTCAGAGCAGCGATCCCTGGCCGAAAAGCTGGCTGCGCTTGGGTTGTTAAGGCTGTAGGGGTTTGGGATTAGAAGCTGTTCTTCGGCTTGTGGGTTCACAGCTCAAGTGCTTCAGGAGCGACATGCAGCAGCAGAGTACATCAATAACTTCCCAGAGATCCCAATACCCCTTAATTAAGGAATATACCTTAAATCATAATATTAAGGCCTCTATAATTTAAGGTATATTCCTTAATTAAGGGGTATTGGGTCCTCTGGGTTTTCAGCAAGGAGACCCATCTGCCATTCGCATTGAGGACCCTGGCAGTCTGCAGCACCTGGGAATGGAGTGATGTCGCTGCACTAGCCGTGACAGAAGCAGCAGCGACATAATCAGCATTCCTTGTTGGCGCTGTTGAAAGCGTCTAAGGTTGGATGCGCGGCCTCTTAAGCAACCGCTGGTTGAACCCAAGCATCGTGGTTCCATACGAGCAGAGGGTGTTTAAACCTATCAACTGGCGACCACAAAGAAGAAACGGGCACTGACATCCATACATATATGCATTTGTACATGCATACGTACGTACATGCTTCAATACAACACATGTTCAGCCCTGCTGGAACTCTGGCCTTTTAAGAAAACTCGATAACGCTGACCCCGAAGCCGAAGCCGCAGCACCGCGAGCCTCCACCGCTGACCCCAGATCTCTTTGGTTGGTTTAGGGTTCAGGGTTTGCGGTTCAGCATTTCTGGTTCCTCCAGCTTCGGAAGGAGGTTGCCGCTGCTTCCATCGATTGAGCATCTAGTTTCCCATGTCTCAACCAGCTAAGGACAGAAAATCAAGCGCAAGAAGCGCGGGAGACTGAGAGTAACTGACAGGGGATTGAAACGAGCTCACGGTTCAACAGAAACGTCCAGGAAGGGATGCAGGTCCAGGTGCTTAAGGGTGTTTTCTCATGTCCATAGAGCCCAAACCATATAAACCCTAAGCCCCTGAACCACAAGCCATAAGCCATAAAACCCTCAAACCGAAAGCCTAAACCGCAAACCCTCAACCTCCAACCCTACACCTGAAAGGTTGAGAGCCTCAGGACGCTCGCCTAAGACCTCTTGGAAGCTCCAGCATGGGGGAGGGCTGAGGTATAGGATTTAGGACTTTACACTGCTGGTGGGATATTAATATCCCCTGCAGAACTGAAAGTTTACACGTGTTGGGGATTATGAACTCAGCAACTAAGAAAATGTTAGATTTCAAGACCCAAGCATAGACCATAAATAGCAGGATCCCCTTTGCAAGTACCCCGGAGCAACCCCTATTCCGCTAACATACCATCTAACTGCGCTGGCCTCTACAGCAAACCTTGTGCCAAGTTTTATTGTTGTTTGAAGGCGTTTGGATCAGTGACAACCCCAAGGAATGTGGCCTGAAGACCATCCAGCCAGCAAACTTAGACTAAATCCATGTGCATGATCGCCGCATTTCGAGACAAGCGAGGCTGTGTGGAGCTTGCGGATGGGGAGATTGTGGAAGATCACCGCGAAGATCGGTTGCTTCAGGCTTTTGCGCATTCAGTGTGCTGAGCAAAGGGCTCTTCTTGGAGGTGGATGATTGGTAATACGTATACTACAGTTTACTGCATACTTGTATTGAAATTAGCAAGGCCCCGTTTTGTTCTGCTTCATTTGTACGTTGACAGGCGCTTCTCCGAATACAGAATTCAGCAGTAGCACTGCCACTGGAAGCAGAAGGAGGGGGTGAGGGAGGAGGACCGTGATGCTGATGATAGGGATGGTGATGATGGGGGGGAGGAGGAGGAGGAGGAGGAGGAGGAGGAAAAAGATGGTAATGGTGATCGTAATGGTGATGACGGCTTGGATGACAGGGGTGCAAGGACCATCTTTTCCTTGACGTTGCTGCTCACGCTTAAGCCTTACACATTGAAAAATATCAACCATAATTCCCTTATTGGTTAGCTTTGTCATTTTGCCTCGGGGCAGTGGTGATGACATTTTTATAACCACAACGTCATGTTTTCAGGTTGCGGGCTGCGGGCTAGCAGCATTCGGGGATTTAACAATCCAAGGTTTGGGCCTTTCTGGGTTTAGGGCCTGGATTTGGGGCTTTGGAGTTTCAGTGCCTTCGGTAGCCGCTGGCCTGTCACAGTGAACGTTCAATCCACAACCACCCTAAACTCTAAACCCTACCAATTTGGCTGGTACCTTAGGCGGAAAAGGAGCAAACAAAAAAAAAGCCTACCAATTTGGGGCGTCGGATAGATGACCCTGCAGAGGCCAAAAAGCAAGTCGGCGAGGCCTTCGCCTGCTCTTGTCATGGTTGTCAGGTTTCACCCATAGGCCCCGTAGTAGTTCCTTTTGGGATTACCATATAGGATTCTACATATGAACCCCACAAAGGCACTACTATGGGGCCTATGGGTAACTGGAGTTGTAGTAAGGTCTGGTAGGGTTTAGGCTTTAGAGCTTTATAGATTTGGGGATGCGGTGGAGAGTGTACTTGAGCTAGCTGTGAGGATAGAAACAGCACGGCATATCCTCCCCAAGGTTGAAAACCTGAATCGAAAGTTGCCCTACACAGGAAAAACCTGAACCCGATACTCTATACCACAAACCCTTAACACCCCCTAAACCCGGACACTCTAAACCCTAAGCGCCCTGCGTTCTAAAAACATTGCGTATGATCCGATTTTACTCGTTAAAACCCTTGTAGTTGACCCGAAACTCTAGACCCAAAGGCCTAAACACTAAACCCGAAACCCTAAACCCCCTAAAGCCCCTAAACCCCCCTTAAACCCCTAAACCCCCCTGAGCCCCCTAAGCCCCCTGAGCCCCCTACACCCAAAACCTCGACCCGGGAGCATCCGCGCCAGCAGGCTGAGGAGATGAACGAGTCTCAGAGGCCTCAAAACGTTCAGGGCACCTTGCACCTTCGACATGGGATGCAAGATTTAGTGTTACTTCAAGGGTTTTACGAGAGTTCCCTGAAGGGTTCTATGAGGGTTCTTCTCAGGGTTCTACAATCGTTTCTGGAGTTTCAGTAAGAGGTAAAAGGTTTGAGAGCTTCGAGTCAGAGGTTTAAGGGTGGCTTTCCGCGACCAGGATTCGGGGTCTTGGGGCATGTAGGCTACCAGGCACTCATGTGTTGTTTACATGTTCAGGGTTGGGGGGTTCAGAAACTTCTAGCATAAGGCTACGGGGCTAAGGACGTAATTAGGGAGTGGAATTTGCAGAGGAGAAGCTCAAGTATAAACCCTATCCCCTAAACCTTTAAACCCTTAATCCCTATGCCCTTAAACCCCATACCCTCAAACCCTGAAACCCTGAAACCCTTAAACCCTGAAACCCTTACCCTTAAACCCTATACCGGTGAACCAAACCCTAAACCTTGCCCATGCAGGAAAGCTCTCAAAGCGGCGCTGAGCCAGACTTGCACCGTTGGAGCCTCTGGAGCAGTCAAGGGTTCACGGTTTGTTGGGTTCACGGTTTCAGGGTTTAAGGTTTAGGTTTATAGGGTTTAAGAGGTTAGGGTTTAGGGTTTATTGGGTTCAGGTTTCAGGGTTTAAGATTTAGGTTTAAGGGTTTAAGAGGTTTAGGGTTTACGGGTTTAGGCTTCAAAGGCCTTATGTCGATCATGCACGCGAAGGCTTCAAACGCTAACTTACTTCCCTAATGAGCGAGGGAAATAAACGGCTCTCAGAACTCTTCTAGATTTTGAGAACCAGAAAAATCTGAGGCTGGATGCTGGAGAAGAAAACAGCACTAGAACCCCATAACAACTACAAAAACCATATGACACCCCAAAGCACTGATTCCTGGAGCTGCGAGGATGCGATGACCCCTAAGCCCTAAACCCTCAAACCCTT
This sequence comes from Symbiodinium sp. clade A Y106, assembly GCA_003297005.1. Taxonomy (NCBI): domain Eukaryota; class Dinophyceae; order Suessiales; family Symbiodiniaceae; genus Symbiodinium; species Symbiodinium sp. clade A. The sequence continues at coordinate 58,708 of BGNK01002992.1, read as the reverse complement.
AAGCCCTAAACCCTGCGGTTTCGGGTTATTCTGAGTGATGTTGAATCCAGCTTGGAACCTCAAAATTCAAAACACAACGTAGCAGAGGTCGGAATGATATGGCATCCGTTTCTAGTCGCCCCCATAACTAGAGCCCATAGACTATACCCCAAAGCCTCATTCTCCTATATTCATCACAGCGCCTGAAAGCTCTGCATGATGGTCAGAAAATGCGTGTCATGACAAACCAGAGAGCCCCATAATAGCCGAGTCGGTATTTCTCAAGATTCTGAGACGGCATCTGGTTCCCACACATGGAGGATCATGGGACTTAGCTGGTAAGCTTATAGGTACCTTGATTGCGGATGTAAGTGTGTACAGGCATAGATATCTTAGGTATAACGCTATTTATAAAATCACATGGTCCTCTAAGTATGCCAGTGGTATAGGATTCCGAACTGAAGCCCATGCCTCCAGGTCAGAGAGGGAAGATGCCTGTACCTCGAGAAATAACTGAACCTATCGTTGCAGCAAGGGAAACCCACAACTTCCTGCAGACGAAAGACAAAGAGACGTCATTCCCACTGTTGCCATCACCATGATACAGAAGGCACCTTGCCAAGCTGCACGCCAACTCTTCTTCTGCAGTTTCTCTGAATCCTAGATCTTTAACGCCGCCTCTGAGCGAATAAACTGCTTCTATGTTTGCACGGAGGTCATACAAGGACCACCGGGCACTGGGAAAACCAGCACCCCGGCAGAAGTGGCTCCCGAAAGATACCGGGGAACTTAAAGCGTCGGGTGTCGAGCGGCTCCAGTCTCTACTTTACGGGTGTTATGGAGGGGCCTAAATAATTACCAATACTGTTTTGGGGGTTGCCTATTATAACCATGGTATAATATACCCGAAAACGCTATGTTATGGTTTTAAAAGGCAGTCTCGAATTTGGTTTCTTGCAGTCACCGTGCTGAGGTCCTCCGCATCCTGGGATCCTGCTATTCTGGCTCATATCTACGTAGGAACTGTCATCAGTGGTCTACATTACATTCATTTGTCATGGGCGGGTGGCTTCTGTTTGGAATTTTCAGGCTATACGAACTTACAGGAGCTGACCGGGGCTTTTGGGGCTTTGTGGAAGTCTTAGGTATTTGAATTTGTAAGGATCCCTTGGGCAATTTCAGTGCATTAGACCCTCCCTGTGAAGATTGGGAGTTGGATTTCAAGTCTCGGGCTCGAGATCTGAGTTTATACAGGGCTCTGAATGATGTCGTGATATTATTACTTGGGGATCCCTCATATACTGATATTATTGCTTGGGAATCCCTCATATACTGTTATTATTACTTGAGGATCCCTCATATACTGATATTCTGACCATTCTGGCAAATTGGTTGTGTCAGAGAGTTAGGACTTTAAAGGGAGCACTTGGAGAATCAGGGTTGGGGTTTGGTAAGTGGGGTCGGCAGTGGCCTTGTCGCTCTTCCGGACGCCCTTTAACAAGCGTATTGAAAGAGTCTCTTCTGATGTCCGGCCTAGGCTCAGTACTCGTTGAGGGCTGGTGATCTATCTCCCAGGATGCCGGCATCCCACAGTCACGAGACAACGTCCAAATGTCTTGGCCGAGGTGTTTCTGTGCAAATCCTGCACTTCTGGACAAAGGCAGGGTTTCAGGGTATAGATCCTCATTATGGTAAAACATTAAACATTCCTTTATAGGAGCCCAGCGAGGGGCCCAGGGGTTTACTGCAGGTTTAGGTCCTCAGGTTTTGGGGCAGAGTATGTTCGATCAAAGACGTCTTCCATAGATCCGCTTGGGTTCGCTGGTCGAAGAGTTCTCAGCACCGCTGAACAAGGATCATGAGTAGTCGGAGAAAGGTCACTCTGGCTGCAATAACCCATGCGAACCCTGAACCCAACACCCAACCTAAGTAACCTACTCACAGCCGCCCGCGGGCCTCACTTTGGGATGTTAGGCTTGAGGATCCGGGGGTCCACAGGGAAGCCGTCTTGGACGCAAGCACATAACTGTGGACTAGGGTCTAAGCAGTGACGCTCCGGAAGTTTCGTCTGGGAATTCGTATGTTACGGCGGTGAGAATGGTAAGCCTAACGGCTTCTGTAATCCTTACTGATTATCAGTGGTGATGGCAACGACTGTTTGAAAGCAAGGGCAATCCTGGCAACGAGAACAGGAAGGTGAACAACACTAGTGGCAATATCAGCCAGCACACCAGCACAACTGCCACTTCTTTGCAATAGCCTCAACTCTCGTGCAGCCTGCTTCTTTCGTACGACCGTACGAGACCTAAACCCCCCTCATGGCCCGTGCCCGAGTCCTGAGACCTTCCCTGTGAGCACAATGCCCAGATTCTGGGAATGACGCCGGTCCTGGCAACGTCGGATAGCAACGTGGGGAGCCCAGCTGCTGCTGAGATGGGTAGTGAAGGGGAACGCGGCATAAGCACTGAAATCCCTAGCAGTGCTCATCGGTTTTAGGAGCATGTGCTCTTCAATGGTCCGGGATCGAACACGAGACTAGCCTAGTCAACATGTTTTTTACGCTGCAATGAATCCAGCAGGCAGTGGTACTGATGTAACACTGATATAGCAACATGGTGATACAGTGTCTGCCCAGCAGAATGCAATGCCAGATTCCGATGTTCGCAATAATGTGCATTATCATCACATGGGCGCAAACAAGAGTAATAGGACAGGTCGTCATCAAGATCACAGGTTTACTCACAAGGACATGCAATCAGCAGTCAAGGTGGCCGTCACCGACCGTAGTCAGGCTCATCTCTTTAGAACAACACAGCGGTGTAGCTTCCGCTTTGGTTATAAGGATGAGAACTTCGAGAGCCGGCAGCACACTGAAAGCAATGCCCGCCATCCCAGTCAGAAAAAGTCGATAGACGAGGCTAGATCGCGGAACGCGCTTTTGTATCACAGCATGGAGTCATTCTCTTATTAAGCTATCAGTCCCGACACGTGCGGCCAACTCTACATCATGTCAGCTAGAGTCAATATTAGGGATCATGAGACCGTATAAGTACATGCCTGGACATAGGATTCTACCTGGGTGGTTGTCAAAATTATGGTCCCTTTTTGGGTCCCTAATATAGTACGGCACCTATTATTTAGGGTACCCAAAAAGGGACCCTAATTTTGACAACCACCCACATACAGGTCATATGCTGGGCATTACAGCATTGGGCTCCTCCCGGAGTAGTGATGGCTTTCGGAGTTTGTTGAAGTATTGTGATCATTTGCTCCAGGGATTTGCTTCAGAGATTGCGCTGGGACCAGTGGCGCGTAGGGGAGGGAGGGGGATTCCTGAAGAGATAGGCCCTTTTCATCGTATGCTAAAGGTTCCTTTTTCAACAGGCTTTGGGCTGCAGGAGGGTGTACTTGGGGGTTGATCAAAATTATGGGCCCCTTTGGTCCCCTAAACAATAAGGAATATACTATGATAAAGACCCCAAAAGGGCCCATAATTTTGATCAACCCCCACTTCAGTTCCTATGTTCGGGGGTTCTTGTCTAAGCAAAACCACTTGTCTCGTGTTGGCTGTAAACACTCGGGCCTTCCTTTGGGCGCTCCTCTTTCCTCAGTTCAAGTTTTCGGCAATCGAATGCGTTTCCAGCGCGAAAGAGCTTAAAATCCAAAACTTGTAAGCGTTTCTGGCTTTCTGGAGTTTAGGTCAGAACGCTTGGGTAGGAGGGTCACTGCGATTGCCGAGGTGGCAGTCGACAACATCTGCGAGGGCCTCCGTAGCCGAGGAGTCAAGGCAGCCGTTTCAGGATTCGGGGTGTACCCGTGGGCCCCATAGTAGTTCCTTTTTGGGGTTCGTATTGTATGAGGGTTTCGAATTTGTTTATTGTTCGTTTTGGAGTTTGGTGTGTTGCGTTTTAGGTACGGTTTAGGCTTAGGGCGTAAAATGTCAGGTCAGAGTTTTGCGTTGTAGGGGTCTTGGGACATAGCATTGAGGGTCTAGGCTCCCTTGAGCCGCTATCGCCGTGAGTCTTGACCGAGAATATCGTACAAAATATTCTACTATAATATATTCCGTTATACTGTTATACTGTACTCCATGTTATTGTTGTTTGAAGGTTCATGCTACACCAGCTGCAACCCTACTTACGAAGCCCACTGATCCTTTCAGTTAGCCTTCAACTGCCAGCAGCCGCTTCACAACATCCATCAACCCTAAGCCATAAACCCCGAAAGCCCCAACCCCGAACCCCGAAACACCTACATCCTAAAGCCTTAAGCCCCAGCCGCAGATCCTTCCAAGCATGAGTCTCGAAGCCTGAACACACGCGTCATATCAAAACCTTATAGGCCCCATAGAGTGACCCTTGTATAGGGTTCAACACCCTGCACCCCCAGATTCAACGATCTAAATGTCAAATCCTTGAGTCCTGCGCCTCTGATCCCACTGACCATGCAGAAGTATTCGAGTTTAGAGGAAAGATTGGTGCAGCAACAATGATCGTCCCTCTCATATGTTGGTACCGTACCATACATCAAAACACTGTTCTGTTGACTAAGGCCCGCATACAAAACATGCGCCGCATGTCGTGTAGGAGCAGCATGTCTACTTCAGACCAATATGAGCCTGTTTAATTTTATGTTACGAAGGTGTTGTTCGTTTGCAACGTGCTCCTGAGGAATGTTCGTGAGTGTGTACGTAGTTTGGGAAGACGAGGAATTAGAACACTGCTTCATAAATGCAGCCCAAACTCCCTAAACGATCAAAAACTGCAAGCCTGGAAGACAACTTATTCCAGTCCAAAACATGAATGGGAGGGGACCTGCTAAGGAATTCCATGTTTAGTCTCCGTTCACGCGTTTGTGCTACACCCTACACCCGTGCGCGCTGAACCTGATGGCCGGTTTGGGAAGGGTTCATGGGGTTTAGGGTTTAGGGTCATGGACCGCAGCTTAAATCCTCGACCCCTGACCCGAATCACATCCTGAAACCTGCATTCTGGGCTACGTTCTGCGGGTTTCGGGCGTTGGGTGTTTTAGGGTTTGGGGCTTCAGGTGTTCAAAGTCTTGGTATTTTTGCACTTTAGGGTGTTGGTCTGAGGGCTCTGGGGTGCTAGGCTCTTGTCTGAGCCAGGCGGTTCGTGTGGGACGGCCTGAGAAAGTGCGAAGCGTGATCGAAGACATGACCTTGGAGGCCATCAGCTGAGACGGATAGCATCAACGCCGCACAACACGAAGTGGAAGTCTGAAACAAATACGATCATAGAATCCCCAAAATGCTATTCTAGCTAGACCGGCACTTGCGTTGAACTGATCCTGAACCGCAGCCTTTGCCGACATGCCCACTTCTATGACCCGAAGTTCCAGCATCAGACCTGTAAGGTTTATGGTTTGGAGTTCGGGAACTTGAAGTTTAGGGTTCAGGGGCTTGGCCTACAGACGAAGCCTCGATTATGAGCTTAGGCTTCCATAGCTAGAATCACGTGCCCCACAAACAAGCCCAAACTCGGAAACGATGAACTGTAAACCCTATTTCCCGAGCCCTAAAGAACCAGTATGGGAACCTCATAGGGACCCCTTTAACTAGGTTCCTGAGTAGTACCCTTTTGCCCTTTTTGGTTCAGGCTCCCCTTATTAAAACTGAATATTAAGAAAAAGGGTACCCTTATTATAAAGGGGCCACTCAGAATCCTAGTTAAGGATTTCTTTCGCAAAGTGCCGCCCACAGGCTGAGGTGAAGCGCCTGAAGGAGCAGGTGCCTTGCAATTTTCTGGTGGGAGACGTTAGGACTTTAGTTGGTGTAGGGCTTTAGGGGTTTAGGGCCGTAGAGGTTTAGAGCTTCAGGGGATTTAGGGCTTTGGGGGGCTTAGGGCTTTAGGAGCTTAGGGTGTTAATGGTTCAGGGCTTTAGGGCTTCTTAGTTTTTAGGGCTTTGGCTTGAGGGGTTTCTTGTTTAGGGCTTTAAGGGATTAGGGCACGTAGGGGTTTGGGGTTTAGGGCGTTCATTCCGTCGAAGTCTTGCAGTTGTTGAAAGCACCCTGAGCAAAGGCCGGTCGCATGTAGGATTGGGCTGAAAGTTTCGTGTTCTTCAGATCCGGACGCCAAGACACTTGAATGGCCTCAGAAAGTTAAAGGCAGGAAGCATTTAGGGGTTTAGGGCTTAAGCACAGGCACAGTCATGCATGCTGTTCTGCTGGCGCAACCATTTATGGCAAACAAGGCCCCAGCTTGCCCTTAGCATTGCTTAGAGGCACTTCAAGTCCCACATCTACAGGTTTGAACCCTTCAAGGAAATGCCAACAACCCAGATTGGTTTAGGGTCGAGTGCTTCGCCTAAAGCTAAAAAGCATCCTTAGCCGTTCCCCCCCCCCCGCTCCCCCCGCCAACGTACTCTTAAGCCCTTTGGCCCAGGAGAGTTCAGGCAAGGGCGATGCCGATGGGAACTTGGAGGTGACACAGGGGGGGATCGTTGTTTCCGATGTGGGCTTCAGAAAACGGTGGCAATACAGACGCCTGCAATATGATATACCCAAAAACTCCGCAAACTTATTCTCATTATGAAGGCCCCTAGGTTACTTTCTGGGCTCGCAGAAACAGGATCCTATTAGGGTACTATTTTGGGTCCCCTGTTTCCTGAGACTGGATTCCAAATCCCTTCAACTAGGGAACAGCTCGTGTCCATGATCCCTCTATAGTTTAAGTTATATTCCCTGATTCACGGGTGTTGGAATCTCCGTCTGACCCTTAATCGCCTAAAGCCCTACGTACGCAGGGCCCACCTGAAATCCGTTGAAGGGAGCACTGCACTCGGATGTCAAGATTTACGGAAACTTGGAAAACTTCAGACAAATTTAAAATATAGATTACTGTACCAGAGCCTTTCATTTCAGATTTTCCAAAGATAAACGGCGGACATGTTGAATCTTAAGAGGTCTGGGTTCCGCACCAAGCACTCGCCAATCGAGTCGGACCCGTTCCGAAACCAGAGCTGTTTCCACAACGCAGTTCTGCCGTATACTGGCATGCTCTTTCGGCTTTGCTGTGCCAAGCACATCTGCTCAACGAAGGTATTAGCAGCATTAGCATGTCGCAAAGGCTGCCTTGCTGGTTAAAAGACAGGCTCCTCCTGTCATTCGATGTACATCCTCACTCCAGCAGAATCTCTCGACACACATAGTATCGAGACTTTGGCATATGCCTGTTATTGTGTGGTGGCGGTGCGTGGATACAGCAGAGTGAAGAAGCTGAGACTGAAATTCCGGCACCGTGCGGCTGCTAGACTTTGGTTCAGGCGAACTCCTGTGGATGCGGCCCTGACACAGAACAACCCCCATGCGGCCCATGTTTGTGGTGCGGCATCTTGCTAAACCACAGAAACCTTGATTGAATCTTCACGAAGCCCTGAAACCGCCACCCGCAGTCCCGGTTGTAGTCGTCGTAGTCGCTTTCGCGTCGTAGTAGCAATCATGGCCTAAACAAACAACAACGGCACGGTTTTCATCATGACGACCCGATGGCGTTTTCGTGATTAAGAGGGAACACGTTTTTTCAGCGCCGTCATAAACATCAGGATCCCAGGATCCCAAATACATGTTCTATGATGGCAGGGTATTTCTCTATCAGTGTTTTGCATAATCATCCGAAAAACCCTCAATCCAACTTAGAAACAGTAGCAACCCTAAACCCTAGAAACAGGAGCCAAACCCTAAACCCAACTAAAAAGCGGTAGCCACTTCGAAAGCCCAGCAGGCAACAGGGCAGAGAAGCCTGCCAGGAGGCCAACAAGGGGCTTCGACCTCGAGGGGTTTTCTGAGTACTTTAGGGGTTCCTTTAAAGGGGTCTATAAGGGCTACTATAAGGGCTGTTATAAGGATATAATTTAGGGGCTTTAATAATTTTCAACACTTTTTTTTTTTTTGGGGGGGGGAGGGGTCCTTATTATAAGTACAGTATAATGGGCCCCAAAACCCTATTCTAATTATTAAGGCCCCTAGAGTAGTAGAGCTGGTAACCCTTAACCGTTTGGGGGTACTAGTTCCCTTTCGGGGGGTACTATAGTTTCTAGATACTCCCAAAGGTTACGCTTTAGTTCCCCGAGGATGCTGAGCCACTAAGTTTGAAATGTTGGAGGCTTTACGTCGAAGTTGAGGACGTGCTTATCAGACAGAGAGACGGCTTTCAGAACGTCGGTTTAGGATTTAGGGTTTTTTTTACGGAGTCTCCTTGCTGATGTCACTTCATATTTTGGCTCTCCTATACCGAGTTTTGTACATTCTTGTCAACTCCTGAAAGTTAGCATTGTTGAGGCAGTAAGTTTAAGCATTTTGGGAGCTCCAGAAGACTAGGAAGCCCTAACATCCCTAAACTCGAAGCCCTATGTTAAAATGCATTAAAATCCTGAATATTGAGATTCCTGTCACAAGGACTCCAAGAGCCCAAAGTTTGAGAAATCTTCTTCTTGAGGTGCAGATGTTTAGGGTTTAGGGTTTAGGGTCTAAACCCTAAACCCTAAACCCTGCCGATCTCTTAAGCCCAAACCCTTAGACCCCAAGTCGCTATACCTGCAAAGCATTTAGGTCCTCGGACCCACGCGAAGCCCCCGAATCAAAAGCGTGAACCCGTCCGAGTTTTGAAGGTTGTTGGGACGTAGGGCTTAGGGGTATAAGAGTCTGGCAATTAAAGCCGGGACTGGCATGCGGACGACGACGGATCATAGTAGACGACATCAAAATGGCCAGCATGAGTTATAAGTTATAAGCTATAATAGTATTTATGTCCATACTAGAAACAATAGAGTCAGCACTGATAGGACGTGTGAAAACTCTGGGCATCCCCAATCTCCAAAACCCTAATTCCTAAACCGCTACATCTCCCAACTTTAAACCCTAAACCCTAAACCCCTAAACCCTAAACCCTTAAACCTCTAAACCTCCGAACCCCAAAGCCCGAAAAGACCCCAAAAGGTCCCTCTAAAGCTGAAGCCTCCGGCGAACGATACCGAAAGCCAGGTAAAGGCAAGGCTGGAGGCTGGGTGGGGTGAAGGGTTTAGGGGTTTAGGGTTTAGAGGTTTAGGGTTTAGGGTTTTGGGTTTTGGGTTTAGGGTTTAGGGTTTGGTGAAGGGTTTAGGGTTTAGGGTTTAGGGTTTGGTGAAGGGTTTAGGGGTTCAGGGTTTAGGGTTTAGGGTTTAGGGTTTGGTGAAGGGTTTAGGGGTTTAGGGTTCAGGGTTGTTTCGGTTTGAGGGCTGAGGGGTCGAAAGGTGTAGTAGGGTTTACGGCGATGGTCCTTGCAAGGATTCGCCTGCTAAGGGTGTTTGTTGATACGGGCTCTGTTCCTTAAACACGGAATAGTCCTGAAACCAGAGGAAGAGAATCGATCAGCTGATTCAAGTTTTTTGTTGCTTGGTTAAGGGGTGGGGGTATTGGGCATTCTGGTAAGGCTGGGATTGGTGTTTTTGTGGTTTGGGTTTTAGGGTAGGGCTTTCTCATGCCGATTTCCGGATTTCGAAACTGAGGCTTGCAGTTCGAAGAGTCGGGACGTTCAAATTTCAGGGCTTGAGCCGAAGAGGTCAAATAATACAGGGGCCTTAAGAGATAGAATAGGCTTCCTTTAAGGGTTTCTTGAAACGGGATACTATAAAGGGTACTCTAAAGGGTTAATATAAGCGCCTGAATAAATAGAAGAGGGTTTTGGGGATAATCAGGAGCTCTACAGTAGTATGGGTAATTATTTAGGCCCCTACAAAGTTGGGCCTGCAATTTGCAGTTTCGGTGCTGCTTCCAAGCTTTCCAAGGCCGATTTGGAGTTCAGTGTTTGAAGCTTCGGGACTTTAGAGTTTGATTGGGATAATGGTAACTTATCAACACTCAGAAGTCTACGAAATCCCGCGCAAATGCCAACAAAACCAAAACCCTTATACAGAGGGATCCTCACCCTATCAACAGAGCCCTTTATACGAGCCTTGATGCTTAAAGACAGAGTCATGTGAGGCAAGTTTGGCGGAAAGTCCGGCATGAAAGGAGGCCTGTGGCTCTTTTGGAGCTCTTTGCCAGGTCTTAGGCTTCTAGGTACCTGTCCTTGCTCAGAGTTGGGGTTCAGGGCTTAGGATTTACGAGTTAACGATTTAGGGTTCCAGCTTCAGGGTTTGATTAAAGGTTTAGGGTTTACGGTTTAGGGTTTAGGGTTTAGGGTGGTTTATAGTTCTATGGGGTATGAAGCTCCGAGCCCCGACGGCCCCACACAGTCTGTTCTGCAGTCGTGGCCACCTTCCAGGCTTAACGTAAGCGCTAAGTGTTCCAGGTGCAGGTCCTGTTAGGTAACCTACACTATCAGGAATATAGTTGGACGAGGATGCCAACAGGGACGAGTACTTAGAGCCGCCTTGGCATGCTGCCGATCGAAGGCTATACTGATATGGTCTTTGTGATTTCGGTGCTATGAGCATGCGACGCAGAGAGCGCAGGGTGTAATATCGAAGTAAATGTGCGGTTCAAGACATACTGAAACCCTGCACACAAAACCTGAATCCCACAAAAAAATCCTGGAAAAAACTATTGAATTAACCTCAGCAGGTGAAGACGTCGGAGAGGCAGTCGCGAGGGGTGTCATGACTTCAGGCTTCGAGAGGTTTGCTTGCCTGGATGTCCCTTGGGTAGCTGCTACCCTTCGTGGGGTAGTAGACAAACCTCATTTACACCAAAAAGATTATCCCTCAAAACCGGTGCGGACTTCGGTGGGGTGGGGCGGGGGCACTTAGCGTTTAGGCTGCTTCGCGCTTCGGGGCTTGTGCAGTCACGGCCAGTATATTGTAGCGGATTGGCTCTGAAGGATTATGGTTAAGCCTTGAGCACACAACAACAGTCCTGTCTGTGTCCAATTCCTGCTACTGCAAGCTCGTTGAAGCCCCATCAAGACAGGAACCGGCACGAACCCTACTCAAGCCGCAAACCCAAAGCCTCCGGAAGCCATCCCCAAAGACCAGGCCGCAAAGCCGAATTCCGACACACTACATGGAGTGCGCCCCATGCCCAACCCCAAAACCTGGGCCCTAAACCGAACTCCCAAACTTGCGCCCTCTACTACCAAACCCAATTTCGGGCCCTAAAACCGAAACCCGAGAATGACGTTTCTAAAAGGAACCTGCTTAGCCCTAAGCCCCTCAAGGCAGCTGCACGACACTTCGAAGACCGCCGGGCGCAGAATCGCCAGGCCTTCTTTGGCTTTGTGAATTTATTATCAGCACATGAGCATGGAGTTTGCTGTGGATCCTGTGCTTTTTACTGAGGGGTTTCTGTGGGCCCTAAACCCTCAACCCTAAAGTAGGGGCCTGAATAAGTAGAACAAGGCTTGGGGTAGATGATGCTACGTACAGGTATATAAAGGGAGGCTTAGAGCTTCGGTTATGCGTTTCAGGACAAAGCGGCAATATAGGGAACAGAACAGGGTTTGGAGGTGCGTTGTGGTATTACTAGATAAGAATGAAAATGGGCAGATCATTACTAGTGATTCTAGCCTGTATACTAAACCTGGGATGTCCGGTTCTGCGGATACAAAGGCCCTAAAGGTGGAGAGGTGTAAGCCCTAACTTACGAAACACTTCTTGGATCCTCGTTGCACGCTTCTGTGCATGCGGTAGTTTACGGGATTGAGTATCAGCATCTCTTCACATTGCACGAGGACTTCGAGCAGTGAGAGAGTCTGAGATACTGCAATCATAGTGTAGTACACCGTCCGGGTAAACTACTCAACACCTGACATGTCTCGAAAGTCCTCACGCGCTTGCACCCGAAGCCACGACACCCTAATCCTTAAACCCGAACTTTCATACACTCTCCCCTAAACCCTAAACCCTAAACCCTAATCAAAACTTACGCCACGAAAGCCTGAACCCTAAAGACACTGTATAGTCAACCTTAAACCCTGAGAGGACTTCGAGCTTCAGATGAAGATCCTGCGAGAGGCACCGTGGGACTTGGGCTCGGGGCTGTTTTGGTAGGATTTCTTTACGGAACTGGTGTATCTGGCTTAAGGGGTTCAAGTTTCGGGCTTTAGACTTGCTTGCCGTGGTTGTAGGCTTGGGGCTGTGGCATGGAAGGTCCTCGGTACAAAGTGGCCTAACTTGCCAGACCAAGCGCTCTAAACTCTCTTCAAAGCCGGCAACCTTAAAATACTAAGAAAACTCCGAAAAACCCGACCCAAAACCGTAACCCTGAAAAAGCCTGAAGCCCCTGAAGCAAACTACCGAAGAGTCTCTTTGGTTGGAGCCCTTGTCTTACTGTTAAGACGTAGGGCTCGGCGGCTTCCGGGTTACTATGGCCCCAACTGCTCGAGCACCGACATGATACCCCGGCAGCCTTAGAGACCATATGCGCGACATCGATGCCACCGCGACTTGAGACCTGAATTGTCCACATAATTACCTATCAAATGAAAACTGCAAAGCGCAGGAACAACAAGCAGCCTTCAGCGACCGCTAGTTTCAGACATGCAGCTTCCTTTCCCGTGAGTTTCTTCGAGAATCTCAGTGCTCTCGGACTTGGGGCTGAAAAGTAGACTCCGTGTGCAGGCAGACGTGATTTGCACCACCACGATTGCTGCAGGTTGCTGCTCTTCGTGCTGGGAAATGGGAGGGTTGTTAGTTAGTTTCGGATAAGAACGGACACCAATTCGGGCCCTGTGTAGTTAGCAGCTTATTTGTAAGGCCCCAAAAGCAGCGGGGCCCAGGTTTCTGTTCTAAACCCCAGGGTTCGAAGGCGGATGGATCCACCAAGATAGTGAAGACTTTGGGCAGTGTGCCGGTCGACTTCTCTCTTTCGGTGCAAGGCAAAGCTGATTGTAATTGGAGTAAAATATTGCATATCATAGTAAAAATGTGAGAGCACATTGTAGTGGCCCCTGGCCAGAAGCTGACAATTCTGGAGGCCCGCAAGATTGCTATACAATGACAGCCAACACGTCTTTGGGAGGGATCGACAAGGCTGAGGATCGAGCTGCGACAGGCTGCACCAGCTCGAGAAGCCGACAGCAGATATATCTCCTCCAAGCTCAGGGTTCAGGGTTTCAGGGTCCCACTGTGTTGCATTATCGCGAGTTAAATGGCTAAACCCTGAGACCCGAAATCCTTCATTTCCAGAACCCTAAATCATCCTGAATCAAACCCCAACATGTCAAAGAGGCATGGACTTCTTGGCACGCCTCTCCTCCTTCGAGGGCATCCTCGTCGATGAAGTCGCCCAGGCTTCTGGCATGACGTGTGGGTCAGTCTCCGAACATTTTGAGGGTTGCATTTTACGGTTATCAATGAGGATCGGTGGGAACGCTAGATTTTAACAGATTGAGGATGCGAAGCTCTGCTGCAAGTGTTGCGGGGTTGGTTTAGGGTTGAAGCAGCCGAAGACACCTTAGCTCCAAGCTGAACGCCGAGGGAGCAACACTGTTGCAGCTCACTAAACCGCAGGAGCTGACAAAGCATCCCTCCTACTTCTCGTTGAAATGGGTTATTGGGACGATGAATAATTAGATGGTGCATATACATATGTCGGTGTGGACGGAACTCATAGCAAGGAACCTCAAAAAGCGGCTCGTTTGGCGGCACGCAAGCCCAAGACGTACATCTCTTGCCTAAAACCCTCAACCCTAAACCCTTGAACTAACACGTTTTCGCCCATAGGCCACGGAGCTGTCCACCTCGGTGCCTGTGATCCTCCGTGGGGCTCGGAGCTTGGCGGAGTGGCTTCCACGGGAGTTCCGGAAGGGCTTGAGATCGTCAAAACGGTTTGAGGGATTGAAAATACTATGACCTCAAAATCCCTATAAGACTATGGCAAAGTTATGAAAGGTCATTCAGGAGAGCCCTGCCTTCGAGTAGCCCTCAGCTGAGTATACGGAGTTGGGGTCTTGCGTTACATAAGCGTGCAGGTAACCCCAATTAAACTGGCAGCCCCAAGACTGAAATCCTCTGACTCAAGACCCAAACTCCTCGGCTCGGTTGAATCCCACCTAATGCCGAGAGCCTAATCTCCACTTCGCAGCCGAGTGCAGACACCCCAAAGCATTTTTCCTCATGACAGAGAGTATTCTAGCGACTTTGGGGTATGTTATACTAAAGTTACAATAAGCAACCCGCAATATAGCCTATAGCATAGGTAATTATTAAGTCCCCCATTGTTGCTGTGGAGAATGGTCTGTAATGCACCGCCTTTCAGCGTCTGCATGAGTCTGGGCTTCTCTATCCAAGACCTAGAGACGCAGAGTCCCGTCTAAGCCTGTTTGCCCGAGTCTGCCCTGTACCCTAGATTTTCATGCTTGGACACCGCCGGATGGGTATACATACTAATACTAATACTAATACCAATACGAATACTAATACTAATACTAATACTAATACTTTACTAATACTAATACTAATACTAATACCAATACACACATGAAAGCAAGGGCTGGAGAGTTGGACGTTAGGGCGTTGCTCGAGGGCTCTCCAAGCTCAAATAAATCCTCAGTTCCCCAGCCAGGGTTTTGGGGTTTGGGGGTTTAGGGGTTTGGGGTTTTAGGGTTTAGGGTTTTGCAACACTATCACATCAGTAGTCATCCACTTCGAGACGGCTTCCTCCAGCTTTAAACAGCATTGTCAAGTGTCAAGGGTAGGAATTCCGAAAAAGCAAGCCTTGTCTGATGTCACGGGACCTTGGGGGTTCCAAAGTAGAGCAATCGACAGAAAATCACAGCAGTTTCGGTTTTGGGCTTCGGGCTTGGGGTTCAGGGTCGTGCCGCTTCGGATTCCGCTATTGCGAAAGGCACTTGGCTGTAGCGGCTGCTTCGCCCCTGCAGTTCCTTTTTCCTAGAGTCGGTCAGGGTGAAGGGTTTAGCACGTAGAGTTCCGGTGCCGATGCTTTCATTCAACGGCGGGGAGCGGGGCCCTCGTGGGGAGGATTCCAAAAGGAAACCTCAGCGTCCCAGAAATCATCATACAGGAATAGGTGCTGCGGGCATTGATGCTCCTATCTTGCCGTGAAAAAGCAGGTGGAAGTTCTTGGTGGTGCTTCTTGTTAGAGGCATGACCAGGTTCGCTGTAGCGTTTGGAGCTTAGTTTCAGATCTCACTTCTTCAACTACTGTCGGGATGGACGTACCGAGTTATCTGTAGAAATAGCCGCTTGAATCGGAATGGTGATGAAGAGCAAGAGCCATAATTTTAGTCGTAAGCAGGAGACAAATATTCTCGCATTAGAAAGCTCGCAACACATCATCATCCTACACCGTCAACCAACAACCGTCATCGCTGTGGACCCTTTGAGACAGCACCGATACTGTTTTGGGGTTTCCTTGTTATAACTATAGTATAATCGGCCCCAAAACCCTATTCTAATTATTAAGGCCCCTATATCATAGAACCCTCATAGTAACCCTTATTGACCCCTTTGAAAGGAACTCTTTAAAGGAACCCGATTCTAATTATTACCGATTTCCGAGGCTAATCGCTTAGTGCTCGTTGGAGACCACTGTCAGCTGCCGCTGCGGCCTTGGTGGATCGTTTTCAGGCGCGAGGTTTAGAAACCCTTCCCCTCAGCCCATTGTTTAGGCTTTTGGGGCTCACGCACCAGACTAAATGAGGCTTTGGGGATCTAGTTTGACCCTCAGAGTTCGGCTTGTCCAGGACTGAAGTTGCCTCAAAGTGCTGTCTGCAACTACTAGTGCTCCTTCTATTATTGCTGCTACTACTACCTGTTTCTTCTACTGCTACTGTAACTGATGAGTCCGAGCCTAGACATTCCAAGCCGGCAGTATTTCTGAACCCAAATCAGCTCGATTCTTGACCTGCCAGTCTTCCTTACTCAGACGGCTTTCTGCAGCCACTCAGATCCCAAGCCCTTCGACTTAGAAATGCTTGAGCTTACGGCAATCCAGAAAGGGCGGCTCCCACAACACAAGCTGCGGGAGCTTTTGCAGAAACATGGAACCGAGACTCCTCCACATGCGTTGGACTTGGAGCTGCGAGCCAACTGGCGCAAGCCTTGACTATGAAACGCGAGCGGTGGCAACGCATGGTGAAACATGCGAATGTTAGCGACACTTCCGCAAGCGCTAGCAGCAGCAGCAGCAGCAGCGGCTCTGAGAGCGTCGAGTGAAGAAGCTGCGATTTGGACTGGAGCGTTTAGCATGTCAAGGTTCCTAGTTCCGACAATGACTGCTCTGGGCGTGTAGCCAACATTGCATGCTTTCCCAACCCATTCCTAGGTGTTGTTAAAAGGTTTTCTCAAGGCGTTGAGGGCTATTTTCCAGCCTCATATAGTTTCCGGAACTGGATTGGCGAGTGTTGAAGTTAAGTTGTCAGGTGTGCTGGTTTGCCTGAACCCAAAGCCTACACCGTAGTCCCTGAATCCCGAACTCTTAACCGGCCTTAGCACCCTACACGCCGAACCTTGAACCCTGAACCCTAACTGTCTAAAACGCTCAAAGCACGCCTGTACTAGAACGAACGAGTCTTGTAGAGCCTGTAAAAAGCCCCAATAGAACCCGTATATATTCATCAACTTACATAAACATGTGTCCGCGAAAGTTCCGCTAAAGCTTCGGTCATGCGGGGGTGAATGACTTAGATCAACGCTCATATGTAGAAACCACAATAAGGAACCCTGAAAAGGTAGGTTTTTTCGGCTGCAGGTTTACATAAAGCCCACACCCTGTGCCCGAAACAACGTGTCTCCGCACCTGAGGCCGGCAGTGATCTCACCCGAGGCAGAGGTGAGAGGGCTTTCTGTTTCCGTCCCTGAGCGGCAAGAAAAGGGCTTCGGGAGTTCCCTTCAAAGGTTTGCAAAAAGCTTGATAAGGGTTCCTTCAAAGGCTCCTTTAGGGTTCCCTTTCACGGATCCGCGGAGTATGGGGTTTTGGACTAGGGGTCGCGGGTTCGGATTCAAAGTTTCATCCGGGGATCGCTGTCCAGCGCAGGTCACGACAGTCATTGCTTTCGAGTTTTAGGGTATGCCAGGCCACACTGGTTGCGAGTTGTCGGGTTTTGCAACAGAAAGATCAGGGCATGTCTTGGGCACAGATCAGGTCTATTCTCGCCTCATCCAGGCCGTTCTTTGAGATGCTGCTGTGCCGGGTTTCGACCTTGTGAAGTGAAGTGCTTCAATGAGGAATCCTTGGTTCGTGTTTATGAAAACCCATAACCCGACGGGGTGTTCCAAAACCGTCCTTAGAGTTTGGGTCTGTGGGGCTCAGGGTTTAGGGTGAAGCGTTTAAGGGTTGGGGTTGGTGCCGGGATCATGTGCAGTATCCCAGACCCGCGGGAGGATCTAGAAAGTAGATCCCCTGATTTGGGGCCCTATACTACTAAGGGTACTCTATAGGAACCCCCATTAAGGGATCCACTTTTTGGATCCTCCTGGGGGTCTACGATCAGGTCTTGCCGTTCAAGGATCCCGACTAACAGTCTTCATTGCTGTGAGTCCGTAGGCTAAGGGGGCTTGGCAAGTAGGGCTACAATTACAGTATCTACACATAATGTAGGGACCGCAACAATCAGACTGGGATTCGGTGGTATATTATAGGCAGGAATAATGTTAGGAATTATTCAGGCTTCTATATTAACTGTTTATGACCTCATTCACTGGTCTGATCTCAGAGTGTTGGGGTTGGGAGGTTCAGGGGTTTAGGGTTCCTTTTTGTGTGTCATATTCAGGGTTCCGGGTTTAGGATTCAGGGCTTAGGATTTAGGGTTTGGGTTTTAGGGTTCCTTAGGGTCATTTGGGGCAACTCCCTGTCCATTCAGCCGAAAGACCCCAGAAAGCAAGCCATGTCTACCTTACGCCTTACGTTTTGGGGTGTACGTACTTTGTCAAAGGTCAAGCGAAACTTGTCGGCTGTAATTGGTCATTTTGGTGGTCGGTAGGTTTTTTGGTGGCTGACCATCGTCCGAAAGCCCTTGGACGTGAGGGACACTGCGCTTGACATCGCCAAGCATGAACCCACGTTAACGGCTTCATTGCAAGACGAGACTGGGAACACCATGGACTCGATGTGGAAACAAGTCAGTTCCGCTGCAAGCTCGTTGTGCGTGTGAACAGGGTACACATGGCGAGCCCTAAATCCAATCAGGTCCTTGTCCTGAAGCTCTTCCGGCGCCGCCGGTGCCAGTTAATCAGTGAGATCCCTTGTTTTTGGAGCAGCCTCTGGTTCAGGGCTTGAGGATTTGAGTTTTGGGTTTACTTAGCGTTTAAGGATTTGGGCTTTGGGTCTGAAGATGTGGTTTCAGGGTTTAGATTCTCAGGATTTGGGGTTTAGGGTTTAGGGTCGACCAGCTCCCCTAAACTCTTGAACTTCAACCGCACCCAAAAAAAGGGGCCTAAATAATGTTCAATACTATTTTGGGGGTTCCTTTTTATAATTATGGTATAATGGGCCCCAAAACCCTATTCTAATCATTATGGCCCCTATATTAACTCCCAGAACCCTAAGCTGACCCACGACAGTCCCGCATGCAGGCGGGCGGTTTGCAGCCTTTCCTTTTGGACACGTCCTGCCTGCACAGCTTTCATCGGGAGCAGTGGTGCGGTTTAAGGCTTAGGGTTGCGTTGACCTAGAATCACATTCCTTCAGTTCCCTTCAAGGAATGTCGGAGCTTGTTTTTATGTGTTCCAGAAGAGGAGGTTGTGGGGCTGGCATTTGGGCACGCCAGTATTTTCAATGGTTTTGTTTGTTCCTATTCTGTTTCAGCGCGAGTGCTGTTCTGAACGTTGACTGGGTGTTGTGTGTTGCGGCGTCAATTGCTACACTTGTGATTATGTCGTCTAAGAGTATGTGTCAGTTGGTCTGTCTTTTTTTTGATGCGTGTCCGTGCGAGTTTGTATTTCCAACTCCAACATGAGCTCCGAAACAACAGCCCGTCCTGTTCATAAGCACCGGATTTGTTTATAAACAAACGTGTGTTTCCAGAATTCCATGCGCTTCACGCTTCAGCTTGTAAGGCGGGGAGGGGGGGGGGCAAAAATGGCTTGAGAGTAAGGTTTAGGCTGCATTTCGCAAACACTACATTAGAGTCCACGATGGGCAGCGCCAGGCAATATCGATCTCATCACAAGCTTGCAGAGTTCTCCAGCAAGGTCCTGGCATGAAGGGGTTAGGCGTCTTGGGAATGAAGGTTAAGGTCCTGTAGGTTTGTCACACCCTGTCACACTGGGCATGCTACAGGTACTAGCAAGCCCTCCAAGTAGGGCGTAGAGAGTGCTATCACGGTCTCATGCAGGGTCTAAACAGTTAGTCAGAGTATCCTTTTCTAGTACCGACCTATATCCTGATACTGTCGCGGACAAGTTATTCAGGTCTCTACATCAGGGCGGTTGGGTTTGCAGCGAAAGCCCGAAACACCAGGGGGTGAAATATCGAAGCCTCAGTACAGGATTCTTGATTGCTCGTTACTGCAATTTGAACCCAAACCGCTTGTCAAGAGCTGTAACATACAAAAGGCCCTCATATTAGGGGTAAGGGTTCAGACCTCAGGGTTTATGTTCAGGAGGGTGTGTGGAAACTATAATGCAAAGCTTCTTCCATGGGCCCTTAGCATTGCTTCTGCCACACTATGTAGAGCCCTAAACCTCAATCGTCTACCGGCTTCCGATTGCTGCCGGGGGAGAAAGCCTACAACCTAAACCGAAACCCCAACACCCTAGGCCCCAGAAAACCAGCCTGGGCGATCAGCCCGTTCCGTTAGGCTTTCTACGATGGCCTTCTCAAGAGCGGCATTGAGGAAGCACCGGAGCTGTGTTTTTCCTTGGCTGTTCTTTTGGAGGTGTGTGTGTGTGTTAGGGTTGTAGGGCTTAGTGTCAAAAATGCAGTTCACGCCCAAGGATACTATGAGATCGGGCTTGTGCTCGGGGGTGTTGAGCAAGTATAGGGACGATAGTAGGTTTTTAGTACTCGAAGTAGCAAGTCAGCTGCCTTGATCTATGATCTCGCCGCCAACCCTAACGCTAAGGCCAAAGCCGCTGGGTAAAAAGAGATCAGAGAAAAACCTCTGACTCAAAAGCACGGCCTGGAGTCTAGGAGTGTAGGGTTAAGGTTATGGGTTTAGGATTGAAGTGTTAAGGTGTTAGACGGAGGTATTTTGTGGCTGTTGGGCTTTTCAATCGTGGAAAGTTTGTGCCGGATGCTTGTGTTCGCTCTTCGAACATGTTGAAATAGACTCTTGTAGCTCCGAGTGTGCGTAGAGTCCAGTATGGTAAACTATACCTGGAACTCCCCGAACCCTGGACACCAAGCCCTGAATCATAGATTTGATAGGGTCGTATATGCGTCGTTAGCGTTGCATCGGGTTTTACAGCTAATGTAAGCCTCTGATTTATGAAGCTCCCGTGTTGAAGGGCCTCAATTTCAGGACCTTATCCTTCTAGAGTAAGGAGGCTCATAAATCAGTGGTCTACACAAGCCTTCAACCTCCATATCGAAGCCGCACGCCCAGGCCCATGGGTATTTCAAGCAAGGATAGACGTGTTTTCATCAAAACTTCGAGTTTACTTAGAATCAACTACCTATGAATGCTTTTAAACCCGAATCCGCAATCCCAAATCCTAGAACCCTATAGAACCCAACTTTCAAACTCTTTCAACCTAAGCCCTGCGCCCCATATTGAGCACCAGAGTGTTCGTAGTGTAGAAGCCGGGGAATTTGTGATGCTGTTCCGGAATATACCCCAAAACACTGCTCTAATTAGTACATCAGCCCCTGATGGTAAGCCCACCACTTTTTGAGCAGGACGACAAGCGAACGGCCCCACAGGGTGTGCCCGGAGCTTGGTTGAGGTTCAGGTTCTGGGGTGTGGGGTTGGAGGGTTTAGGGTTTTATGGTTGAGAATGTAGGGTTCTCAACCTCAAATGTGGTACGGGGTCCAGCGGCTTCGGTTGTTAAAAGAATCACAAAGTCCTGAAAATCCCGAGCCATATCAAATACCCCTAAATGTTGTATCTTCAAACCGGAAGAGCTACAAGGGATGTATGGGGCGAGGAACAGGGCGTGAAACAATCATGCCTCCGAAGAGCAAGAGCAGAAGAAAGGATACCTTCCAAGGCTTTCGATGCAGCATCAAGCTGGCACATTACACCTGCAACAACCCAGCATGCAAAGCTGAAATTTTCTTGGTTTTTCTGGCGACTGTATTGAGGTATGATTTCATAATGAGGCACATGTACATACATGCTTCTTTGAACGATCCTCTTCTCGCATCACAACTCCAACGGCCTGAAGAAGCCCTCTCAATCACCTTCGAAAGCCAGAAAACAAAGACACTAAAATGCACGGTCGCCCGCCCATAATACTTAGAATGAGGCTTTTGTTTTTTTTTGCTGTATAATAGTATAACCCTAAGGCCCCCTAAAAACCCCCCGGGAATACTAGGCCCATCTACCCTAAACCCTAAACTAAGGCGATTCAAGTGATACAATCGCCGAGCCGCAGCGAAGCACACCCGGTGCGCAGCGGGCCCGGAGCAACGAGCGTACGCGCGTAGGGCCTTGGGCGAAGCGCAGCCCACGCGACCGGCTAGGGA
>BGNK01002992.1:6040-37086 GCA_003297005.1 Symbiodinium sp. clade A Y106 | reverse complement strand
GGGTTCTCTCGTCTAACCCATCGGTTCGTTGGCCCGTGCCGGTCTACGCCCTTCACGCCCCAACGAACCTCTACCTCCTCTCACCCCGCATAAAGACATACCGTACATATATGCACACACAAGGCCGATACATACATTCATGTATACATATATACATGTATAGACACAAATACACCCACACTTATTTACAGACATGCAAGCACAAATGAATACCTGTGTATATACATTCTACGCATGCGTATTACGTTACTAACGGCAACCCATCGGCACTGATGCACCCAATATGGGTAGAACCAACAGGTAGTACATAAGAATGAACACGAGGGTTCCGCTCAGAATGGAACCCTAAACCCGAATAGGTCGAGGTTACGGTGGCTGGGGTGGGAACACGAGCTACGCATAGTGAGCGCAAATGGTGAGGGCCGGCGTTAAAGCAGTATCGGAAGCCGGCCCGTGAAGGATGCGCGAACGGACACAACGCACACCCTAAACCCTAAACCCTAACCACCTGTCAAACCCCAGGCCTTGGCCCAATTCAACGTGCCCGATCGCTTTCGTCAATGTGGACGCCCAGGCAGTGAAACAGCGGATAGTATAGGGGCTTATATAAACAATTACCAGGGCGTCCCGTATTTTAATTAGGGTATAATGGGCCCCAAAACCTTATTCTAATTATTATGGCCCCTACATTATGGATTCTTCAAGGTTTGCAGAGTCGGATGCTCGGGTTTGCGTCTAAATTTCTGGATGCACTGCCAACCTTCCAGCCTACCGCCTTCCCAAACCAAAGCCCTTAAGCCGAAGCTACCCGGATACCATTTCGACCCTAAACGTTTTAAGCCGAAGCTCGACTACACCTTCTAAACCCAAATGCTGGGCACCATCATGCCGGAATACTCTACACTGAGCATAGGCGTTCAGCAAAAAGCTTGGTCAAGGCGACACTGCAAAATCTTTGACACTCTAAACCCCATGTATCAACAAGAAGCAAGTTTATTGAAGCCTTGCACCCCAACAAGCATCAAGCTCAGACAGACTGACAGACTGACAGAGACGAGAGGTAAACACAGGTATCCTGCAGGCAGCGAGGCCGGAGGAAGACAAAGGACCATAAATAATCCGCAACCCTTAACCCTGAAGCTTGTAAGACGAAAGTCTCCTGACCCAGCCCTTCATTTGAACCCTGAGGCTTTCCCAAAGCCTGGATGCAGAGGAACGTCAATACCCTGTGCCTGTGACAGGAAGAGCTGGAAGGTGACTCCAAGGCGCGACCTACTTTGTCCTGGGTGTTCCTTTCAGGAACCATTTTGGGGTGTGGGAGTTGGGCTTATTGAAAATGACATTTTTGAAACGGGTCTAAGGAGCTTACAGTGTCTTGACTTGCCTTAATGGGGTTTTAATTGAGACATTGAGAGATTGTGTTTCCCCTTAGTGCTGTCTCTGAATATTCCCCATAAGGAAACATAGGACCAGCCCTGAGACTTTTCGTTGGAAAGTAGCAGCTGTGAGCTCTTGGATGGGTGAAGGTGTGGGATCCAATATCTCTTGCGNGTGCTGTCTCTGAATATTCCCCATAAGGAAACATAGGACCAGCCCTGAGACTTTTCGTTGGAAAGTAGCAGCTGTGAGCTCTTGGATGGGTGAAGGTGTGGGATCCAATATCTCTTGCGGCTTAAGACCTTAAACCCGAAACCGTGAAAAGCCTTAGGCCTAGAGGGTGTGGGCTGGGGGCTGAAAGGTTTGGTGCTTAGGGTTCAGGGTTGGGGCTGGGAGGCTGGTGTTCAAGTCTCAGGGGGGCATGCGAAGTGTCGTCGATCTGGCTGCGTCGGACTATATAAGAATCATGGCTCGTGACCCTAAACCCTAAACCAACAACAACGGTGACACATGCTACACTCTGGAAAATACAGCGCATGCCGGGGGGGGGGGGGGTTNCGCAAGAGATATTGGATCCCACACCTTCACCCATCCAAGAGCTCACAGCTGCTACTTTCCAACGAAAAGTCTCAGGGCTGGTCCTATGTTTCCTTATGGGGAATATTCAGAGACAGCACAAAAGCAACTACGGCACACGCCCCAAACCCCAAAACACACAAAAAGGCGAACACACTCGACTCTCTGGAAAATTCACGGCTTGCCGGGGGGGGGGGTGGTTACCCATGTATCGAGATAAAATACTCTGCAGATTCGGAACTTCTCGGCTGCAAGCCTAAAAACCCGCAACCTCAATCGGACCTACACCGGACGTGAGGCCAACACGGTGGAAGCCCAGATGGTGGCCAGCTTGGTTGGCAAGGCCTGTAGATCGTAATGCTAAGAAAATCCGTTGTGTTGCGTTGTGCACAGCCCAGTAAAAGCCAGGTTTCAGCAAAGTCTGCCGTCTCCTCGACGGTTTGCACCGGACCGAAACTCACACCATAATTTAACGGAGAGGAGGAGCCTAAATCCGGAGGGCCAAATTCCCCAGGGCCGTTAGGCTGAGGTTGTCAAGCCTCAGCCTATGGTGGCGTTGAAGGTTTGAGAGTTTTGCGAATCAAAGACATTATCGGGTTTTCGGGCTTTGCAAGCCGTACACCCTAACTTCTAGAAGTTGCAGTGTTGCATCCCCTGCACCGGCATCGCCCTGCAGGTCCTCGGATATGGCGAGCTCTCGGTGAGCCAGGTAGGGCGTCGGGAGCAGTCTGGCGATACTGGTATTCAGACCACGTTTCGCTACTGCAGTCCCCAGAAAGTCCCAAAGATTAACCTTATCTAGGTAGGGCTTTGGGGCATTTTATATTTTCCCTTATTGTGCTTAAGAAGATTTTTTTTGCTCATATTTTTCAAAAGCTTTAAAAGCCCCACCTAGTTTTCGTGCTCTAGGAAACCGGACAAGCAAGACCTTCTTCTGACTTGCGTAGCTCCATGTCGTGTTGTCGGGAGGCCCAAATCCGAAAAGCCCTAATTCAGGGCGCATCCGATTTCGGGATGCTGATGCGCAGTTGCAAACTAACCAATATAGGGGCCTTAAGAATTACCTATACTACTTTGGGGGGTTCCTTATTATAAATATGGTATACAATTTCCCCCCGTACTATACGGTTCTGGTCTGAGCGCCCGACTACCACTGGCAAGGATCCCAGGGACTTCTCACCTAAACTCTTGGCCCGGGTCAAGGAGTTCTGCTCAGAGCCTTAGAGCCTTAGTATGGGGGCTGAAATAATTGCCAATAGTATTTTTTGGGGGGGGCGGGGGTCCTTATTATGATTATTGTATAATGGGCCCCAAAACTAATTGCCAATGGTAGTTTGGGGGTTCCTTATTATGATAAAAGTATACTGGGCCCCGAAACCCTATTCTAGTCATAAAAATAGTAGTCTAAGATCATTCCTTGCTCGGTGGCGTCAATACTGTCCCTCAGGTGGGCGTGGTGACCCCCTATGTGGCGCAGGCTGGGGTGCATTGGAGATCACTTCGCCCAAACCACCACAGTCATGACGGTTCCCGAAGGTTCGGAGACTGCGCCAATTTCTGCGGCCAGCGCCGGCCTCGGACAGTGTCCTTGATGGGCACCTTCAGCATTCAAGGTTTGCTAGAAGGGTTTCGCAAAGGTTGGACAAGGGTTCCTGCTACCCTTCCACTCCTATTCCTCCGCAAGCTGCAAAGGTGCTTCCACCGGGGGCTGATCCACGTCTGCTGGAGCCAGCTGACTGAGTTTTCGTCTTCTTACGTCATGGGACTGCAGGGATTCTCGTGCTCAGGTTTAGGCTTCGAGGGTGTTAGGTTGTGAACTTCGAGCTTCAGGTCTTCGGAGCCAAGGTCAGCTTTAGGCAGGAGAAGAGGTTCCGGATAAAAAGCACCCTAAGAAAAGGCCACTGTGGCTTCCTTGTTACAAGCCCCCCCAACACGAGGCAGCCTTTGAATAGCCTCCGTATCAGCTCAGGGATTTCCCAGTAGGTTCAGGCTGAATGAATGGTTGGAGCTTAGGTTTTGGGGTTTACAGTTTAGGTCTTTAGGTAGCTTTAGGGGTTTAGGGCTTTAGGTGCTGATGTTTAGGAGTATAGATTTTAGAGCGTCGGTTTCAGTGCTTAGGGTTGGGGATAGTTTGATTGTAATCCGCCTATTTGCGTGCTGCGGCGGCTTATATAAATTCGAGCATGAGTCTGAGGACGACGGTGGTTCTGGTTTTTTGGAAACGCTGGCTATTGTCGCTGAGTTTTGGGTATAGGACTTTAGTGTATCCCAAACCCAGACCCTAAACTCGTAGTGGCAAATTTCATTGTACTATAGTACAACATGCCCCAAGACCCTATTGTAACTATTGAGGCCCTTATAATAGTATTTGTAAACCCCCAGAATCCCCAGAAGCCCTCAACCCTAACGGAAGCCTTGTGATGCAAGGAAGCAGATTGAGCTGCCATCCCCGAAGCCTCTTGAGGGTTGAGGATTTAAGGATTCGAAACTTCTTGAACTCGAGCTCCCAAGCCGAAACCCACGTGACCCAGTGACGTCATTTCGGCCCCGATACCACCCTACGGGACCTTGAGATTTCGAAATCTCACGCAATCTTGCTGAATGATCTGGGTGCACCCACGGAAGCAGTTCCCCAGCACCTCAACCTACCTAAACCGCAATGCTAACCTCAACCCGGCATCACCAACTCTGCAAATCCCATACTTACGCTATAAACATTCCCTGCAACAGAAACTTTGCCTGGCATCCTGCTGACAAGTGCTGGGCAAGCGGAACAAGATTCGTACTGTAACACATATAGAACCCTTTCAGAGCCCTTTTCGGAACTAAAAAGCCTCATATACCCTAAACCTTCACCGAATCCGCAACTCGAGGTGTGCGTCGGTTGATAACTTCCAGGGCCGGGAGAAGGAGATTCGGCCAGTGCAAAAGAGGGCTTCGAGTACCAAAGGGTCTTTTTTTCAGGGCTTAAGAAGTGTTTTGATAAAGAGACGGTTGATGGACAAAATCCTGCATTACCCATTATAAGGAATATACCATAATTCCCATAGTTTAGGATTTTGTCCATCAACAGGATCTTCATAGAGCCAGTTTACGGGTTCACAAAGGGCTTAACTTAATTGGGTTTTGACAAGGGCTGTGTCATGGCTCAACAAATATCCCCCAAATAGTGGAGGGTTCTTGAGAGATGGGAGGTATTGCGCTCTCTGGAAAGAGGGCTTTACACTAAGTTTTACGGGGGAGCCTAGGGTTTAGGGATATACGGTTTAGGACGGAGTTCAGGGTTTATGGTCGCAACTGTCGAAAAGGGCTTTGTGGCCTTGGATAAACAAGGGTTGGTGGACTACTACATGTCTGTGCAGGCCCATACTTACATCATTTTCCTGCTGGTCGTAGCCTGTTCGACCGAGAACCCCGAAACATTAAGCCAGGTTTGAGTCTACGGCATAAAAATTGGAAGCAATGTCCCAAAGGATCGCTGAAGCTCGGAGCTTGATGCTTTACCGCCAAGCCCAACTGCTTTTAAAGCTAGCTGAAACCTCAGAAACCAAACCCCGGCCTAGACCTTAAACCTTAAAGCCTGAACGAAATCCCAAAGAGGAGCTAATCGTTTTCTCGGCCGTCCGCAGCAACCGAGCCGGCTTGCTCCTAAAGACGTGGCGCCTTATGGCTTCGAGGGTTTAGGGTGCTGGGATTTTGGGGCTTTGGGTCTAGGGTTTTCTAGCCGAGGGGTTTTGGGCTGTTGGATGTGGGGTCTCGGATGGTTTAGGGGAGCTGTTTGAGGGCTTCGGGTTTTGGGGATCTGCATCTTGCGCTGAATGATGTATCGGGTACTGTTGAGGTGGGAAGGCAGACGTCAAAGGGGCAGCATTATCTCAGGAAGGCTTTTGCAAGATTTGCAAGAAATCTTGACTAAAACAGAGGACGAGCTGCAGTCACGATCTTCTTCGAACTCCGGGATTTAGGCTAGAGCCTGTAGATGGTCTGGGCTAGGGGGGGCTTAGTACTGAGGCATTCCTCGAGACCCTGGAATCGAAAATTGGATCCCGGATTCCCAAGCAAACCCTCGGCCCTAGAGGTTTGCGGGCCCGCTTGTCGGACTTACAACCCCCCCCTCGCCCCCATAATTCCATCAAAAGACTTTTTATGAGCCCTTACCCAGCGTTGAGGCCTCGGGGGTTTGGATTTTGGGCTTTCGGCCCGGCTGAGGCCTTGGTCCTGAAAACTTCAGTGGGCTCAAGGGCACGGCGAGACGTAAGAACGAGAGGTCTGCATGCCAGGACAGAGTATCCCCTTCTAGCCCTGGCCCTGTTCTGTTTCTACCCAAAATGCATCCAAAATCCTCTTCCAATCAAGGATGCCCTTCTACGAAAGTCTCTCAAACCCTGCTCTGATTTTTTTCTCAGAGTCTCTGGTCGAAGTTTACAGTGCGGGTCCGGTCCGGGGTTTGGCATTCTGATCGGGGCTTTGAGTGTTGTTTGTGTAGTGGTGGGCTAAAAGGACGAGCCCTAGCATGCTATCAGATCGTGACAGGCGCGCGCGCGCAACGCCTGAGGAGTTACTACGAAACTTGCTCTCAGAAACATCATTGGTCTTCCTCGTTTTCTTATGGTTCAGAGCATGAGCACTAGCCTTGTCACTGCTACTTCACGCTATCCCAAACCGCCGTATCGGCTATGGTCTTACCATACACCTCTCGATCCTATTTGGCTGGGCCTTCAGCCCCAAACCCTAGCTCCTCTTCCTGTTCAGAGTCGAGGTAATGTCGGCTTCTTGGCCGACTGGAGACGCCTGAATGCCCAATCCCCAGCAAAGGGCTGGCCGGGGTGTAGCCCTAACCCGAAGTGTAAGGTTCTAGGGTTTGGGGGTCCCGGGCAGCTTATGGAGTGAAGGAATCCTAGACCCTAAACCCCTTAAGCCCAGCTGCATCGGACTTGAGTCTTAAGGGTTAGTCCTCCGAGCGTCGAGCAGGGTACTTAGGGCTTAGGTCGTCTGCTTGGAGCTGAGAG
This sequence comes from Symbiodinium sp. clade A Y106, assembly GCA_003297005.1. Taxonomy (NCBI): domain Eukaryota; class Dinophyceae; order Suessiales; family Symbiodiniaceae; genus Symbiodinium; species Symbiodinium sp. clade A. The sequence continues at coordinate 30,124 of BGNK01002992.1, read as the reverse complement.
CCCAAATACCCGTTCCTAGTAGTAGAGTAGGTAACTTTTAACCTTTTGGGGTAGTATAATCCCTATATAATCCTTGTTTTGAAAAAGTTAACCTTTGGTTCCCCATGATACCCGACAAGTAGACGTTAAGTTAGGATCATACCTTCATTAAATCAATACTTAAGATTAAGGCTTCTATAGCCTAAGGTTAGCCTAAGATTAAGCCTTCTACAACCTAAGCTATATTCCTTAATTAATGTGCCGGGGCTCTCCGGATGATTTTGTGGGCGATGCTTCGAGAAGGAGCTATGTGCACTGAGGAGTGACCTTAAACCCTTGACCTTTACACCCTAAACAACAACTCTAAACCCTTAACCATAGAGCCTTGACCCCTTAATTGTTTCGGAGTTCCCCAAAAGCAAAACTTTATTGCCCTCTCCCCCCCCCCCCGCCCACAAATATATTTAAAAAGTACAGACTTAAGCAGGGAGAGGAGAGAGGTTGCTTCGGCCTTTGCTGCAGGATGTCGGATGTTGAGACTCATTGAGGCTTCAGGGTTAAGGAATTGGTACTTGCATTTCGGTTTAGGGTTCAGGTTTCAGGGTTCAGGCTTCCGGGTTAGTTCAGCCAAATACGCAGGACGGAGAGAGGGAGGAGCCCGGACCCCGAACCCGGCACCCTGGGGGGTCCCTCGCCCCTGGGCTTTAAACTGCGAGCCGCTAGACGACGAAACTTCAAACCCCAAAGGAAAGCTAAACCAAAACTCCAGCAGAAATAAAGCTTAAACATCTGAGGTTTGGCTTAAGAGAACTAAGGAAAACCACAGAACCTATGAATTATGTGCAAGCCTCAAAAGAGAAGTTTCAGCGCCAAAAAGTTGGGCAGTAAGAGATGCAAACGCTGCAAAACTCCTAAACGCCTTATTCGCAAGGAACAATATCCTGCAGGTCATGCTCACCCGAGCACGGCGCGGCTTGCTAATCTTCGGGAACTCTGCAACCCTGAAGCAGGCGTGTGGGTTTTATGAGAGTTAAGGCTAACGTTGTAGCTTATGGGGTGCAGGGTTTGGGTGTTAGGGTCTATAAGGTGAGGCCAAAGGGCCGGTGGAATTTTGGTCTTGAGGGTTTGGGCTGCAGCTTTTGAGGCTTTGGGCCTTGGGGAGTCTGTTGCAGGGAGTTTTTGTTGCAGCCCGGGCTTGAAAAAGGTTTCGCAATATGCCCGAGACTGTAAGCCCCTTACTGCAAGGGGCTCCGGCATTTAGATTTTGAACGGTTGTAGTCACTATAGTCTGTCGTTACTACGGGCCTCAACTACCGTACTTAACAACCTACAAGTGGGTGGTTCTCTAAATTAGGGTTTAGGGTTTTGAGGTTTAGGGCCCAGTAGCTCCAAAATTCACTTGGATACTGCGGGGATGTGAAGGACCCAATCTGGGAGAAGTGGCTGGCCTTCGCCGAAGAGCACGAGTGCATGGCGTGGGACCCGAATGCATGCGGCTGCAAGCTCTATTCGGGCTAGACATAGCATTTCATGGGTCGCTACCCCCCGCTCACGGCAGTTGGGGCTGGGCGTGTGAACCTGTTCGGATTTCGATTATGGTTACCGACAAGCAAGGGTGAGACAGGAGGTCTTTCCTTTCTCCTTTGGAGTCTGCCCTTTGCTTAGTAGAACAACCCCAAAGAAAGCTTTAGGGCTTCGGACTTTAGAACCCTCAGAAACTTTGAGGGCAATTGAAAACATGAGAAAGGGAATGGAAGAACAAAGTAGTAGAAGTATCCTGATATTGCGAGTGAGCATGTTTGCTAGACATGATACGAAGCCCTAAACCCGAAACCAAAATTATCATGCTTCTACTGCTATGGATGCAGCCCTCGGTCTTCTCGGAATCGGAAGCTGCAGGTAAGGTCGAGAAGCCAGACGCCCGGGGCAGGTTTCCCTAAACATCAAGCTGGATCCCCTTGTTTACTGAGGCATGCCCTGATGGTTTGGGAGCCGTTCTATCCTGTTTTACTGGCATGATGCAAGCATTGCAAGGATCATGTCGTGGACGTTGCGGATTAGTGTTTAAGGTATAAGATTCGAAGTAGAACCTGGAGTTTACAGATTCAAAGCAAGAACATTCTGGCTCCTAGTTCAGTTTCAAGTCCTAAGCCCAGGAGCCTCAACTCTCTGTTGTCCATACATCTTTAATCTATTACATTATGATGCACCGGACAACTGGCCCAAGAATCCTATTCAAATCCTTCAGGCCCCTGAACGAGCTGTGCCCTGCGCATTGAGGTCAAAGACCTCCCGATGCCTTCACCGCCACAGTTTGCCGGCAAGGGCGTGCCGTTTGCATCGGCGCTTCTTGGCTGCACAGACTACTGCTATTATTATTACTAGTACTGCTGCTGCTGCTGCTGCTGCTTCTCTTTCTACTTCTACTTCTACTTCTACTTCTTCCACTACTACTACTACTACTACTACTACTACTACTACTACTACAACTACAACTACAACTACTGCTACTACTACTACTACTACTGCTACTGCTACTGCTACTGCTACTACTACTGCTACTACTACTACTACTGCTGCTACTACTACTACTACCACTACTACTACTACTACTAACTACTACTACTACGACGACGACTAATTACCACGACTATTACTACTTGCTGCTAGATTTCCATCGATGGCCATCGTGCTTTGGCTCCTTGTACTAGTGTGAGACATGCCTACAAATCTTTCGACTATGCATGTTCAGCCCCTGAAGCCAAACCCTGACCCCTGATTAAAAATGAACCTTCAACCTTGAATCCAAACGCAGCAGGTTCCTGCCCGGCAAGGGGGGCAAGGCCGGGACGTTGCAAAAGAAACAAGCTTGGAGGCAAAATAAGCGTAGTTTCGTAAATTAGGGTTCCGGGTCCGTCTTCTGATGGGAGATTTGCTCCTTTGGCGACCCAAATCTCTAGAACCGCCCATGAGCAGGGATGCAAAGTCTGACTTAGGTTATTTTCGTTGATCTTACACTTGTTGTAAATGCTGAAGTTGCTTGTTTTATTTGAGTTGCCTTCCGTCATAAGCCATGACAGATGTACGCTTTAGCGTTGACTAGCCTTCGAATTTTAGGGCATAGGGAGTGAGTTCAGGAGCTCTCGGCTTCGCTTTGGGTTTTAGGAGTTCGGGGGGTTTAGGGTTTAGGGGGCTTGAGTTGAAGTTCGCGAGTCGCGAGGCGCCCCGAAGGCGTATGCGCGATGATTGTATCCCTCAATCGGTAGCAGCAACACTGACTACTTGAAGAGCAGGGACTCAGTAACTCGGCACGTCCATGGTTCCTCAGGGTTCGGGTTTGGTACAATATGTCTAGGGTCTAGTGACTAGTGTTGAGGGCCAGCCAGGGCATTGCTGGGGGCATCTCCGGGTATAGGATGCCTTCAATAAAGGGGCCTAAAGAATTACCAAATACTATTTTGGGGTTCCTTAGTATATATTTATAGCATACCGCAAGACCCTTGTCTAATTCTCAAGACCCCGATATTATTCCGAGAGGCCAAGTCTTTCAGGTGAGGGTTGAGTGCCCCTTTTCTGCAGGATGGAGCCGTGAGGTTAGGGCTTTTGGGTTTAGGGCCTCAGTTACAGTACAGGGGTTGGGCTTTACGGCTGTAGGGGTTTTGGGGTTTCGGATGGTTTAGATTCTGGCATGGTCTGAGTCATGTCTCGGCTTAGCTTTGTCGGTGCATGGTAGTTTGGAGAAGTTTCGAATCTGCCAGGGCTTCGTGAAAGGCATGGCACCACCACGGCCCTTCACTCCGCCAGGCTTGATTTAGGGTCTTGGGTCTTGGGGCGAATTGGGTTTGGGCATCTGAATTTTGCAATGGTAGGGTTTAGGGTTTAAGGTTTTACTAAAAGTTCTGTAACGGGGTTCATTGTGGGGCTGGCATTGTTTCGGTGTTGCTACAGGGTTCCTACGGGCTCCAGGGCTCTACACGAACTTCGGGGCTCTCGGACTTTGCGGTTTGGGCAGAGGATCCCGTTGCAGGGTGAGCCTCTAGGGTTTAGGGGTTTAGGGTTTAGGGGTTTAGGGTTTAGGGGTTTAGGGTTTAGGGCTTTAGGGGTTTAGGGTTTAGGGGTTTAGGGTTTAGGGTGGGGCCATCGTACCTCTGCCCTTTCCCCAAACCCTACCCGAAAGCCAAACTCCTATGTGTATTGGGAAGCGGCCTTAGAGTTCTGATTGGATCTCTTGTGGTTCGGCGTCTCGGGAAAGGCAATTAGGGCATAAGGGCATAGTAGTCCAAGGCTGGCATGAAGCTACACGGCACACAGATCCTATCTTTTATCGTCGGCTTGACCCATTGACCATCGACCCTACACCCTAAACGCTCAGCCCCCAAACCATAAAACCTCCAAAGCTAAACGCGAGCCTGAAATCCTGATATCGCCCAGCTTTGAGATTCTAGCAAAAGAGGTCCTCGGATAAATCCGGCAGTGGCCGCCGCCCAAGCAGCAAGGGCCGCCATGGAGGTGCCGTTTGGTGGTTCCTCTTCTTCTTCTTCTAGGGTTTGGTGTTCTCGGTGTGAAGTTCTTTGGGTTTGGGGTTCAGAGTTCCTTGGTTTGGGCTTTTGGGCTTGAGGGTTATGGTTGCGGTGTAGGTTTAGGTGTCAAGTGTTTTAAACTTAGTCTCGCTGCAAGCTTTCTGCGGGCCGCAGTCATCGTCGTCGACTTCATAGTCGTTGTCATGGCCGTAGCTGGAACAACAATGGTGGCACCTGTGTTTACTTATATTGTTGTCGCGTTATAGGATCCTAACAATATGATTACATAGGCTATCAAAAAGCGAGCCTGAAACACATAGCAGCTTCTGGGCACCCAAGCCGTACACCTATTCTTGCCACTTGCAGCATGATGTCGTATAACCTTTGCACAAAGCCATACCTACCCTTTTTAAATTTTGATCACAGGACTACAGGAGTCATCTACACCCGAAAGGCAGACTCTGCAATTTCAACTTTGAAGCCCGTAACCCTGCAAGACTCGATACACAAGCTCGAGCAGTCCCTAACCCCTGAGACCCCAAACCCTAAACCCAAAACACTGAATCCAGTAGCACTTCAAGTCTACCTCGAGAGGTGTCTGCGGACTTGCAGATGCGTGCCGAAGCGGCGCCGGAGGCGTGACCCAACCAGTGGTCAGGGAAGGACGGGTACTAACAGGGCATTGCGGATTATAGAAATGTTCGAGAAGCTTAAGGGGTGTTCCAGTGCGTTGTAGTTGTCACTACGCTTTGTAGAGTCCTTCTGAATTCTATGGGATCTTGCCGGCTTTTCGTTGGGCTTGGGCGTGTCAAAGGGCTGCATGAGGTTGGATACGGTCGAAGAAAGGGGACTGTGCGGGTCGGCCAAGTTTTATATACCTCGCGGGGTGTCTGAAGATGTTGGGTTCACTTACCTTTGGTTAGTAGGGAATGGAGGAATGGGGTAGAATTATAACTACTATTACTACCATTCTTCCATTCCCTACTAACCAAAGGTAGGTTCAGGTCTTTCAGTTGCACGGTTTGCGATCAGTGCCTTCCGACTTTTGCGTTAGGAGTGTTTTGCAGGTTGAGTAAGGTTTAGTGATGTAGTCTTTTGGCGAGAATCTATCCCCCCTAAAAACCCTAAACCTTGACCCTACCCCCCCAAAAGAAACTCAAAGCTCGAACTTGTTTGGCTTATGCACTTGGAGGCTAAGTTGGGGATGGTCTTCGACAAGTTCCTGTTGAGCTTGGGGCTGATCTTCCGGGAGCCCTTGGTGTTATATCTAAGAGTCTCTCAGTATTCCAGGGTCAACAGGTAGCGGTGCTTTTTCCAAGAGATCTTAAAATCTCTTTGCTATAGGGTCAAAGTTCAAGTTGCTGCGACATTGATGCATGTGTCAAGCCTTGAGACCTGAAGTGGTGCTCCCCCTCTTTCCCCCCCCCNACTGCTGTCGAGTCGGCAGCGCGGATTGTACGTTTGCGCTTGAGGGTGGTTGCAGGCGGAGATCGCCGAGGGGCCGCCCCCCCCGCCCCCCCCCCCCCCCCCGCCCCGCCTCACACACACACACACACAACTCACGCGCGCTTGTTAGCCGCTAGCCCGAGTTCACATGGCACTGCCGTGCAACACTTCTCCGGGTAAGAGTAGATGTCCGACTCAAACCCTAAGCTAAAATTACACGGTCTTACCATGCCTTACCCCTCAAGCCAGTAGATGAAGACACAGGCACAAGACGGCGCTCTGCATCGAAATATTTTTGTCAAAGCCTCACCCCTGTGAGCACCGAAAGGCACCATCAAATAACCCCAGAAAACTTTGTTGAGCTTCACAATCAGCAAGACATGCCAAAATGGCAAGCGCTTAACCCCTAAACAACTCCTTAAAGCCTAGCCCTCAATCGGTAAACCTAAGGCATAGATCCCAAAAACACAGGTCGACGTCACAAGCCAAGCGCCGAGCGTGCCCCTACCAGCCCTACCAGTGCTGCAGCCTCAGGTCGGTTTAGAGTTTAGGGTTTAGGGTAAGAGCGTTTCAGGTTGAGGGCCTTTGCGAGTTTAGAGCTGTAGGACTTCCCGCTCCCTGGATGTCGGGTCTTGGGCGGGTGTTCGGTAACCAGATCCCTTAAAGATCCCTTAGAACACCCTTAAAGGAACCCCCAAACCCCTATAACAGATTCCTTATTAGGTTCGCATGTTTCAGCCGTCAAGGCATTTCGATCGGTATAGGGTTGCCTAAAGCACGAACTGCCGTCTGGCCCTGAGCTGCTTCTCATGGTGAACTCAACCTGTCAACCTAAGACCTACACCTGCAATCCTGCCCGAAAAGCTACCACCTTGCTTAGTGGCCCTTGTAAGAACATCTTACTATACAGATAGATAGCTACCCATATATATATATATATATATACATACACACATATATATATATATATACATACATACCTACGTGTATATACACGTTCCGAAAAGTATACATATGTATACGCATATACTCCCACCTCAGGAGGCTTTGGTTTACGCGTGATGAGTGCTGAAATCTAGGACTGCGCCATTCTCGTTCTATCTTGTTGTAATTTCTCGAAAGACTAGACTCTACTGCTTGACGAAGATCGCGACGGTGGCTTCCGGCATCATGACACTTGGGTGGCTTCCCTGTTGCCACAGACGCGTTGCTTAAGGATCACGGGGCTTACCAAGTGGTGTCATATGTACTCAACTGTAGCCAAAGTTGCGTGCAACCCCAATTGAAGTGCTTATGATGCTTATGAACACGTATTCACACCGACCACTACCATTGGGCCTTCAAGTGTATTATGACTGATGCGTGAGGTCTGTGCGCCCTCGCCCGGCAGCAGCGCCTGTGGTTGAATTCCCAGCGTATCTCGGCTTATGGATCCAGGGGTTGAGGGTTTTGAAAGTTCCAGTCAGAGTCCTGGCCAAAAAATTGCTTCAGCCTCGCTATTCGGGATTACTCTGACCGCGTCCTCGTCCACAAGACCTTCTGTGTCCATGCACGCGCCATGGATCCTCTTGACAACTCTTTGTGCTCTTCGCTTTGACTTGTCCTGATCGCTGAGCTGAATCGTATCGTCCACATCACCCCCTAGACCCCTCACCAAACAACTCTCCATACAGCTTCTCACTCGGGAGAGAGGAAACTCGAACCCTCAACCCTTGAGACCATTGCTCCCCCGCCCCACCAAACCCTGGAAATCGTTAAGCCCTAAATCTATGGGCTACTGATGATGACTGGAGCTTGGTAGTAGGAATACCGGCCGTATCACACAATATGAGTGCCCTCCGTGATTTGACCTTCACCCCGCAAGCCCAAAGCTAATCCACAGACACTGAGGTTGTACCCTGTCGTGTCGCCTCCTCAAGCCCCACAAGCACCGCGGCCTCCTCAACCTCCACAGCCGTCTCCGGAGCAGCTCCAAAAGCTCCTGAGCTAGATGGGAGTTTCCGAAAATTAGGGGTACCTTATTTGGGGTCCTTATAATAAGGATCCTATTATTTAGGGTACTATATTAGGGTCCCCTATTTTCGGAAACTCCCAGATGGTTTAGGGTTTAGGGTTAACTGTGCAGGCTTTGTTTTGTTCAACGTTGTATAAGGCTTTTGCCAGAGTTTTATATAGTCTTCTGAGGGCTGCAGCAGCATAGGGTTTTACAGGGGCATTCGCCTAAAAGTTCTACTGCAAGGACTTCTTTACGGGTTCTACATGGATTGAGGGGTTTGGGACAGTTAGGAATTTAGGATTGGGGTTTTCCGGGGCTTTTTTCGGCTTTCTCTACCATTCCCAGCCCTAGATTCCCCCGCTTACATGTAACTGACATGCCAAAACAACCTCGAGTTCTAAACCCCAGAGTTTCGGGTCTGGGAGGGTTTAGGGTAGGGTCTACGGCCCTAACCCAGAAAGCCCCTTAGGGGCCTGCAGAAGATGTCACCTCAATGGGCATACCTGAAAAGCCCCCTTTAAAGCCTATCCATAACCAACGGTTCGTGCACCTTCAACTAAAGCTCAGGCTAAAGATTCTCGAAGCTTGGCCGCAAGGAATGGACTCTTTGTCTCTGGAGGTATCGAAGTTCGGGGGGGCTATAGAGTCATTGAGGGCTTAGACTCTTGTGGTGTTAAGCCTTAACTATAAGCTGTTGGGGTTCTGTGTTTGTGTCGGCTTCCAAGATATCTTTATAAGGGCTTCAGACCTCTGGATTTCTAAGACATGATTGTGGGAGTTTCCGAAAATAGGGGACCCTAATATGGTACCCTAAATAGTAGGATCCTTACTATAAGGACCCCCAAAATGAGGTACCCTAATTTTCGGAAACTCCCTTGTAGTTAGGAGGATCCGATACCCTTCCCCCCACACCTTGAGACGATTGGAAATTGAGTGTGGGCTTTTGTAATTTCCCACGGCTGCCGTCGCTGAGTTTTTTTTTTTTTTTTGGGGGGGGGGTGGGCTTGCAGTTGTTTTTTGGTTCAAAGGTTGGGGGGGGAGGGGATGCTCACTTTTTCGTTCAAGGTTTTGACCCAGCCTTTTTGGGCCTTGGGGGGTTGNTTGTTTTTTTTTTTTTTTTTGGGGGGGGGGTGGCATTGCAGTTGTTTTTTGCATCAAAGGTTGAGGCGGAAGGGGATGCTCACTTTCTCGATCAAGGTCTAGACCGAGTCTTTCAGGGCCTAGGGGGGTTGCAGGCCTGTCGCTCAACGCTAAGCCTCGAAGCCCTGAGCCTCAATCCAGCCCTGGCCCTGAAGTTTAGACCCTGAGCGCCAAAGTGTAGGCTGGAAGCATTGCCAAGATCCTGAGTTCAATCCTGGAGACCCAACATCTGAGTTCTTGTTAAGGAATTTGATTCAAGCTACCATCACGAGGAAACCCCACTACATCGCCAGGATGAAAGTTTCGTCGCACTTGCCCATGGGATCATGCAGAGTACAGGAAAAGTGCATTTTACGTGGCCTGGCTGGCGGAAAATAGACCACCCTAGAAAAGTTATATTACTATAATGTTCCGGACAGTGGGAGGACCTCTGGAAGAGGAACCTAAAGGGGAAGCAGGTTTTGCAAGGTGTTCGATATCAACACGCGAGAGTATGAACTCTCGTCCTGCGTGTAGACCCCTGTTATGGCAACTAAAACTGAGCTCCTTAACAAGAACCTAGACATGGAGAGAAGTTTTAACTGGGTGTTTATGAGCTTCCCTCGTCAAGCCTCCGTCCTCTGCCGCCCAATGGTTGAAGAGGAGCTTTCGGAATTAGATGCCTACGACATCGGCATGTTGTGGCATTTCCGTGTAAGGTTCGTTGGGTCGACAGGTGAGGGTTTAGGGTTTCATAATATGGGCGCCTTAATGATTGCCAAAGGTTCCCGGTTTTATTTTTGTGAAGCTATACTACGGAACTCTAAGGCATAATGTTGGTTGGCCCCTGTATTAGCATCCTGAATCATGGCTGGCCTGAGGAAACGAGGCTGCAGTTCCAGCAGCAGCAGCTCCAGCAGAAGCAAGCCCAATTGCAGCAGCTCGTTTTCGTGGCTCGGAGATGTTTTGCTAGCCTTCGGCGTTTGAGGTTTGGGGTGTCCAACCTAGCGGCTTGGGGTTTTAGATTAGGGGTTCAAGGTTGCAGCTTGCAGTTTCGTGTTTTGAAAGAACGTTGATAGAAGTGTTGCTTGTTAACTTGCACCTTCGTTGGTTGGGGCTGCCTCGGGACATTCGGCGCCGGGATTCTACACTTCCTCTGTCTCCGCTAATTCACCCTAAATCCCCAATAACCTAAGCCTCAAACCCTGCTTCAAGCCCAGGTGAACCCTGTGCAGGCACAGATCCAGATCCAGCAGCTGCAGCAGGTGCGACCCAACAGCTGCCCGTCACACGACCCAACTAGCTAGTTGTTTCCCACAGAGCCCAGTACCCTAAACCAAAAGCTTATAACTTTATCTACACACGGCTGAATATCATAACTTATGAGACTTATGGTATCAGTTCCTCCACTAAGCAACATAGCTTTAATTCCAGCGGGCTGGACATATGAATTCAAGGGGTTACCATTCCCAAGAAAAGGAGGCATTCTCCCGACTGCAAGCCCCGGGCTTGGAGTCAGCCGAAACCCGAGACATCCCGAGACCCAGAGCCCGAAATCCACAAAGGAGATTCAGAAATAAATTCAGGCGTTTGGCCCTCAAGGTATCCCCAATTCAGAGAAGCCCTTCAGATGTGCAATGACAGGACACCTTAAAGGTATCCCTAAACCTAGACCCCTAACTCTGAAAAGCCCCTCAGATGATGACAGGACACGCTGAAACTGCAGCAGCAGTGGGTCGAGTACCGGCCTGAGACAGCAAAGAACCTTTAGGGTTTGTCGTAATTTCAGGGTTGTAAAGGCGGGGGATTCTTACAAGGCTTCCATAAGGAAGTTGTGTAGGGTTCCTTGGGGGGTTTAATTAGGGTTCTCAGGCATCACGGTTTAGGGTTTAGGGTCAGGGGCAGATTTGGAATTTGGATTTCCATGCTGCGCGCGGCTGCCCTGAACTTCTGAACTCCCCCAGCCGTTACTACTACTGTTCGATTCTTCTCAAACTATCACTCTGATCTTTAGTATTACTATGAATATTATCGTTGTGCAAGGTACAGCCAGCACAAAGCCGAACTTGGGCTCGAGGCGCGCCTGAGTTCGGGGTTCGTGGGTTCAGCGTGAGCCTGTGGCTCTCGGGAGCTCACCGGGCATGTAGACGGGCTGCTGCTTAGAGTTCCTGGGTTCAGCTTGGAGGAACTGGAGTTACTGTATAACATAAGACTTTATAAGCTATACGCTCAAAGCCGGAGAGTCAGGATCTTTCAAAACCGGAGGCTTGGGCTTCATGGGTGTTGAGTCACAAAAGCCTGCAGGGCACAGCTATCCTATGAGCTGAGAGTTTCGGATGCCAGGTTTTTCGGAAAAAGAGGGCACCCTGACATAATCGAATCTTAAATAGGAGCACCATAAGGAATCCTAAACAAGATACGTCTCGAATTGTGAGTCACCCCGCAGTTCTGTAACAAGGAAATGCGAGGCATTGTGCTTCTTCTGCTCCGCAGATTAGCTTTAACGGCTTCAGGTTTCAGCAGCCGCAACAGGTCTGCTGCGAGGGTCGCGGGAAGTACTGCGTAGCAGCCTAGCACATGGCTACCCGTGATAAAAGATAGTCTTGCCCGTATCTACTTTCCCAGTCACGGGATCCGGTAAAGAGACTGTCCATCCACACAGCCCAGAGCCTCATTTTGGTAATACTAAGTATCAGGTTTCAGTAGAATTATTAAGAAGAAGCAGCTGAGTACAACATAACCACAACGGCGAGACGAAGACTGACTCCCTTTTGGGTGTCATGAGTTTGCATATCATATCCTTTAAAGGTCAGTTTTATGTCTCAAGCCGAACGAAGCTTCTGACCTGCAAGCCTCGAACCAGAACCCTTTAAAGGGACCCCTGAAAGGGTTCTGTAATGAAGCTCTTTCTGAGGAGCCTGAAGCCAACAAACTCGAGTCTTTAGCGAGAAGCCACCAGGCCGCGAGTGCGCCTGCAGAGCCATCGGCTGCGATGGGGGCGTGCCTCGGCGCGTAAGAAGCCCCAAACCCTAAAGCGGTAAAGCCTACCCTCCACCCAACAAGACTAAGAACCCTGAGCTTTAAACCATGACAAACTAAAAAAGAGTTCTAAAACTGTAAACTCGAAACTTCATCACCCCAATCAGCTCACGCAGTTGTGCTTGACCCTATAAGGCCCTCATTGCCCATGTACTAATATGTCTGCATATATGGTTCCTGAAACCCTTGGGGCGAACCGGATTCTAGGACACAAACGTCCTGCGCGGAACGCGAACGTCAAACGAATCTGCAAAACCTAAGCAACCAATCCTTAACCCGAACCCCTGAAGATCGATCCAGACCTTGAAATCCCAGAACTGACGGTCGTTCGGGCTTGGGGGGTTGTCGGGCTTTGGGCCTCAGAGGTTTTTGTTCGGCGTTTTATGGTTTACGGCTTCAGGGCCGGAGCCTATAGAGTGGGTGTAAATCTGTTTACAATGCTAATGTTGTGCACCCTGGGGAACACGATTCGCATCTCGGAGCTTGCTTATGGATGTGACTAGTCTGAGTTGGGACGTCCTCTGAGTAGGACCCATCATCTCCAGCATCAGCGTGAGATCCTCCAACATTCGCAAGCTCTGTGGATCATCATATTATGATATAATATACTCCGAAACCCTCGTCTAGCTACTTACCCAAACCCTAAACCCTAAACCCGAAACCACACCAAGACCTTCCAACCCAAATGCACAAGGCCCCAAGCCGAAGGCCGAGACCCATCCCTGAACTCCACTAACAAAAACCCAGACTCGGCTTAGGGTTTAGGGTTCCTTACGTCCTTCAGGCCGACCAACAGCAGCTCTACCGAGGAGTCGCAGCTGGATGCTGCTTGGTTAGATGCAGAGGGTTCTCCTCAAACTACGGTTTACCATAAACCCTAGGTGACACGTTTGGATATATGGACATCCCTTAAACTACGACCCAGTATTTAGTATTTAGCAAGGTGGGTGTGCTTTCTCAGGTTATAGCGGGTACTTAACCCTATCATTGAATATTCTATACTAAATCACCAGCCCTGAAAGTATCATCTCAACACCGTTTCTGCAGTAGGGTCCCACAAAAAGCTTCACCAAAGCAGGAAAAACACCCGCCAAACTCCGAGATTTGGTCAGGCGCCAAGCAACCTCCCCAAGCTCATAACTCTCAGTCCGATATCCGACATGGTGCCCACGGAAGTCGTAAACTCCTGGACCATTTGATGTACCTCTGACTCTTTGAAAGCTCTGCAATCCTCCCCCCTGCGCTGAGATGGAGAAGCATCTCACTCAGCTTCTGCAGCGCGAGCTGGGTCACGCCTGAGAGCGTCATGGCCGTGTCGGGTTTTCTGATGTCGCACCTTAGATGCTGAAGCTTAGGCCTAGGATTTATGGACACCAAGAGGCGTAAGATCATGGCTCTCCTGTGTCGAGGAGCTGTTTGGATTAGGGGATTAGGGTTTGGGGATGAGGCTGTCAGCATAGAGTTCATGCTTCGAGCGCTCACGATTTGGGATTTAACATTGGATTTAGGGCCTGTGCTGTAGGTTCATTGAAGATGGGCTCGGCGCAGAACGCGGAAAAAAAAGGAGCCGACTCCAAGCCCAAGTCACCAAACTCTGCAGCCCTAAACCCTAAACCTTTTAGACCTTCATTCTTGAACCTCTTAAATCCAAACCCCAAACTCCAAGCCAGAGCCCCTGCAAAAGTTCGAAATAAGCAAGTCTCCGGTTTCTCGGGCGACTTCCTGCTCGTTCATGATTGAGCAGAAGGATCGAAGCAGGGTTGAGGTTTCTTTAACCCTCATAACTCCAGGGTCCAGGGTGTAGGGTTATGTATATACATATACATAGATGTATGTATATAGGTACCCTGAAGCCGTTCATAAAAGTTCAAACTGGGTTCTCTCGCAGAGAGTCGCCACAAAGCCGCAAGTCCTAAGACTGGGAGAACTGCTGGCTTTTGCTTGGCGCTTAGGGTTTAGGGCTTAGGGTTTAGGGCTTAGGGTTTAGGGCTTAGGGCTTAGGGTTTAGGGTCATCACCGGGTTGCAATCTGCTCTGAATGATTGGAAATAGGAGTCCTTCGGGCTCCTAGTTGAGTTATCGTCATCTTATCATATACCCCAAGGCCCAATTCTAACGATTCAGCCCACCCCGCCCCGGCCCCCTCATATTTGCAAGAACCCTAAACCCTAAACCCCAAGAATCCGTAATTTCTCTTGATGACTCCGGGCTGAATAGCCAAGTTTCGAGCTCAGGCTGTTAGAGTCAAGGTCTGGGAGTGTTGCTGTTGAGGGTTTAGGCTTCCTTTTGTGTTTCTACAATGGTTTCTAGAAGGCTTCTATGTGTGTGTGTGTTATAAGGGTTTCTTCTTGCTCGTTACATGTTCTTTCACCACAGAAACAAGACCCCGATGCGATGGAGATGCCCGAATTGTGCAGATAAGCGTTGAGCTAAAGGCTTCAAGACTGCGGCACCTACACCGTGAGCTTGTCGCAGGGCCTTGCTGCAAGCTGTTTGCGTTCGTTTGCAGCGTGTGTGTTCAAGCTGATCCGGGTAGAAAGCAATCGCCCGCCATGTACTTGTGGCTCGTGCTGCCCGTGACCATCTCTGTCTTAAATGTCAGGGCGGAGAGCCTGGATGATTGCGATGGCGACTGTAGCTTGCAGCTGTTGCAGAGAAAGGCTGACAGCTCCACCACTGCAGACTACACGCTGCGGATGAAGGGCAAGGAGCGAGGTCTGCAAGCTTCCAATTTCCAGAGTTTGCACCTGTGGGTCGGCATTACGTCATTAAATTAAGTTGCCCTACTTCTAACACGCCGGACCCAACAGCGGACTCGCAGAGAGTTGTGGGCCCTGCAATCAAGGAATGATCTTTCAGGCCTCACAGGTTTATGGAGAAGGACCCGCAACTGAGAGATATTGAACTCACTCTGTAACATTGAAACCCCTCCCTGGATGAAGGGAGCCCTTAATTTCAATGAGTAACCCTTCATTAAAGCATTTTGGAGCCTCAGGGTTATGGGCCCTGGGCCGGATTGGGTCAAGAGTTTCCCGCTCTGGCTGTAGAGGTATTCCCTCCCTTGTAGACGTTATATGATATATACCTCCGTTATATTACAACACGCCCCAAATGAACACCTTTCAATATGGATTTCTGGAAGGATCCCATCATGCTCTATGACTCCTCGGCACCCGAATTTGGGAAGAAGCCCAAGCTACAAGCCTACTGTGCCATCGGCTCCTGCGACAGCGACGGCCTGTGCAAATGCTTATTGGGCCAAGGGTTTTATCTGGGCCCCATGAGCAACTCGCCCCCGATTCTGACCCAGAGGAAAGGGCGAGCTCACCGTTTGAACCCTTAAATGCCTAAACCAAAAGCCCCTTCACCCTAAACCCCTAAACCCAAATAATAGTTGTCGCTCAAAACGCCCGGAATGAGGGTCTGGGAGAAGCAATACATAGCCGACCAGGCGAGCTACAGAATTGGCTGGATGTCACAAGCGGCAGGGACACCTTGAGCACTTTTGCGGTTCAGCGGAGCGGACAGGATGCTGCCAAGCACCACCAAACCTGTCAGGGAAAGTATGCCTTTTGCTATGGCGTGCCTTGCACGTGCCAGCCGGTTTGCATTTTGGACACATTTTGTCTTCGTATTTGCAATTGTTGCACAGTTTCCTGGCAAGCACATGCCCTTCGCCCCTCAGCTTCTAAAGCCACAATGGACCCTCAGGGTTCGCGAAAACCGGAAGCCAGAATGCCGTAGCCATTGAACCTCAATCCGTTCTCCCGAAGCTAAGACCTTAAGCCGGAACGCGAAGTCCGACCACGAAATCGACCACATAGATGATTCGGGTATTGAGCCCCTAAGCCCCTAACAAAGCTTTCGGGAAGCAAGGTCCAAAGGATGATTGTTTCGATATGGCAAACGAGGACAAGGACCTGCCTTCCTTGCCTTCCCAGCCCGGGTGTTTGTCGTCGTCGTTGCGGTATGGTAGGAGTAGGAGTACCGTAGGAGCAGCAGTAGCCCCTGTACGACGGAAGACTTCCGCATGCATCAACATGATGATGCTAGAAACATGCAGTGGGAACCTTTCAATCCATGAAGATATCAGAAGACAGTCCTAAGCACATCTAGTTAGAGCATATGCCGTGGAACTGAGACGACTCAACCTGCTACGACATTTCCTTACTCCATCTTACTCCTCTAAGTTTTCAGTGCACCTTGAGTCCTTGAATCGAAAACAGGGATCGGCTTCAGGGTTAAAACAGGTCCTGTTACCAGTGGCCGGTGTTGCCTGAGGGGCACCCTTGCCTCGGAAGGATGGAGATTGCAAATGCATCCAGATGGAGGGAAATTTCAGCACCATCAATCCACTTGGCTGCAGCTGGGCATTGCATGTGCTCACCCCTATAGTTCCAATCTCACAACGCAAAAGGCTGCAGCATACCCTAAAGTAGACCATAGTCGACCCCAAGCCCTAAACCCTGAACAGAAGGATCTTCAATGTCAGGACCCCGCAAGGGATATCGCTTCCTTTGGGCACGGCTCGAAAGCTAACGCAACCCTAAATCCTCTTAGGAACGCCGCAAAGCCACAAAAGCATACGTCTCCCCAAACCACAAGCCCGATCCCCTCAATCTCAAATCGCACAGCGCTGAGCATGAAAAACCCATATAAAAGCCTAATGTCCTAAACTTGAACGCTTTGACCATAAACCCTAAAGCCTTAATTAAACCCTGAGCCCCAGCCCTCAGGTAAGGCTGAGGGCGCGCTGGTCCCGGGGGTTCCTCTCGGCTTCCGTCCCTGAAATTGATGGTTTCTGCCGGGTGATCTTTGAAGATTCCTTTAGGGGGCTCTATACAGGCTCGGGAGGGGGGGTGTGCGGGGCCTCCATATTAGGGGAAGCAGTTCTAGAGGTTATGCTTTAAGGCCAGCCTGAATGGGCTCAGCAGGGCTCTTTGTACATACCTTTACATTCCGAGGACCTGGGGTCAAGGATATCTTAATCAAGGGCTTTCAGGGCTTAGGGCGGCCTGGCTTTACGTAAGTGTTAGAGACCGGGGATTGCAGTTGAAGTATTTGCTATGAGCCCTTACGTTGTAGTGGATTTGAGGTTGAGGGTTAAGGTAGTTAAGGTTGTGCAAGAGCCCTTGTGGACTTCGGAATTTGATTTGGAGGATGAGCTGGCTAGAGGTATTTGTTGCCAAGGTGCTGCTACTATATTTTTTTCAGACGGGTCATCTGTCACTCTAGCTTGGAGTGCGTTGGGGGTTGACAAGGTCAGGTTCGAGGGCAGCGAAGGCGAAACCACTTTGTCCCTGTTTTCTTCAGATGATCATACCGGACGTGCGATGTGCGGGCTGTGGTATCTTCTCCACCGAGAAGCGGAAACAGATGAAGCTGTCGGGTTTCGGATCTTCAGTATAAGCGCAGACAGTATTGTCAAAGTACAATGCAGTGACCTTCGGCCACAATCACGGAGCAGCAAAGATCGTCAAAGGGGTTTCCAGGGGGTTTGATCTCCCTGTCGATTCCTTCTTGTCGGTCTTGATATGAATGCATTGCAGAAGCCGCCTTGTACACCCGCTTCTTCTTCCCACAGAGACGCGGCCACCAGATGCCAATCTCCGAACCGGAAGGCCAACCCTCGCTGGGATGAAACGTCGGAAAAGGTGTTCACTCGGTAGCCTGGTAATATTATGAGCACATCGAATAGGTTCTAGCGCCTTCATTATTCTTCCATGTATTTCCGCCATTCACGTCAGAATTATAATGAAAAACTTGGAAAATTTCGGGAAGGGGCTTTATAGAACGATTCGAAATATCTATCTATATCTACTAAAGTTAAAACGACCGTAGTAATAAAAAAAAATATTGAGACGAACTATAATGAATCTTAGATATACAATACTACTATTTAGATAAGATTTCTATGATTTATATAGATATCATATAATCTTCGATTCACTACTTCTCCCTCCTTTGAGACGATTAGAGTACGATGAAATTTGAATTAAGAAGGCTCTCTAAGATATGATATATATTTGAGGACATCCTTCCCGTTTTTACGATTAAAATCTTGATTCTAGAGAATGCTATAGATATTATATTCTATCTGGAATCTTCTTTTTCCAAAAGAATATGATATAATTAAATATCGAATCTAGAAAATTCTAAAAGATATGATATTTATTTATAAGATTATCTTTCTAGAAAATAATATGATATAATATTGATTATATTTCTTCAGTATAGGAGATTATATTCCGATTGAATATTGATTCTATAAATCTCTATAAGATGCGATACGTGTTTAATCTCTCTTTTTTTAAAGTTTTCGATATTATTGAGGCTAGAATTCTAATTTAGAGGGAACTATGATATATAGCGTATATTTAAAATCGTTTTTTATACAAAATTATTTCTTGAATTTTAGATTTTTCTGGGTAAGGTAGGAATATGAGTCTTTTGAACTAGATTTCTCTATTTAGGAAGATATTAGATTGAAAGTCTTTCTTGGGGGAAATAATATTTTTTTCTAAAAATAATATAAATAATTCAAAATTTTAATGGAACATAATATTGATTCTCTACTCTCGATGTGAAGGTGATAGATTTTAAAATTAGTTATTATTCTTCGTCCGCTAAGATTATTTCCACAAACTACCGTTAGACTCTCTGGAGTGGCTAAATAAATAAATTATCGTGATATTTAATTTCAATAGACTATCGCGAGAATATCTGGAGTACTTAACTTCTTAGACTACCGTGAGACTCCCTGGAATGCCCAATCCTAATAGATTACTATGAGACTCCCTGAAGTGCCTAACTCCCTAGATTACCGTGAGACTCCTTGGAGTACCCAATCGCAATAGATTTTCACGAGATTCCCTGGACAATCCCAACAAATTACCGTGAGACTCCCTGGAATGCCCAATCCCAACAGATTGCCGTGAGACTCCCTGGAATGCCCAATCCCAACAGACTACCGTGAGACTCTCTGGAGTGCCCAATCCCAATAAACTACCGTCAGACTCCCTGGAGTGCCCAATCCCAACAGACTACCGTGAGACTCCCTGGAATGCCCATCCCACACATTACCGTGAGATTCCTTGGAGTGCCCAATTTCGTAGACTATCGTGAGATTGCCCGGAAAGCCCAATTTCACAGACTATCGTGAGTGGCACATCCCAACCCCATAGACTACCATGAGATTACCTGGGAGGGTGGGGATATTCGAAATAAAAATAATTCTTCGTATATATATATATATGATTTCAGATCTTATAGAGAAATGCTTTGGACTATGGTGCCGGTCGGATTCTTGAATTATATGCAAGATTATGCTTAAATATCCAATTGAAAATAAAATAGGTCATTTTAGAAGAGGCTTTGATTATTATTCTTCTCAAAATGGTGACTTATTTGGAGTAGCTTATAATGAATCTCATTTTTTATATTCGTATCTTTTATCTTTATCAGATATATGACGTGATTCGTCATATTGCTATTCAGATAATAATAAATAAGAGAATCTAAATTTTGAATTGATCGGTAGTTGCTTCCCGGCAATTGTTCTAATAAATCTATTAAATTATTCTTTTATATTTATCATGCTCAATGATATCTCTAAATCGATCAATAACGATTATTTATAATTATTAATATCCTAATAGTATAAATCGGGGGTCTGCAAAATTGGAATGCGCGGATAGGAGGATTGCGATAATATTATATAGGAATTCTTAATTAAAATGGTCTCAATTTGTCCCTTCTTGTTTGGATTTTAATAAGATTGATTAGAATTCTAATTTAATCAATAATATATATTTATCTTTATTCTCGATTTCTCTATATCTTATACGATCGCGAGCTCTTTCGAATTTCGATCAAAATATCAGATATATCTATATAGAACCCAATATAAGAATCATATAGCGATCCAAGCAGACCATGCTACCATAAATCTAAAAAATACGCAATATATTATGATATCTGGAAATTTTTCTGGAATATATATGCTGGAGGCGGGAACATATAAAATTCTTGGGGAGCTGGAAATCTGAATTATTAATATTATTTGAATAGTATTTCGGGAGGAAGAAATATATAAGATTATCTGAATTGAGAATAATTATCAAATTCTCTCAAATTCGGGACGCCATATGGCAGTAGCACGGTGCCGCTACAGAATTGCCAGTTCCTGGAGCCCGGCCCGGCTGGAGCCGAATAATTGGGCACGGGACCGTGGCGGCGCCCGCGGACCAAAATACTAGATTTTATCAGAAATTTTATTATTTATGAATGGATGGGGTGGGAAGACTAATATATAACGCACGGATAAGAGATAGAGACCAACCATATGGACCTGATACGCAAGCTACAGTCCTTAATTATGATGGTTTATATTCAGTAAAAATCATTAGGATTTATCAAAAATCAAATTCTAATCTGATACCTATTCAATCTTGAGATAGTATTAAATGATCATATATTCTATTCTGATTTCTATAGAAATATTATTTTGACTATTATATATTTATGATTTCTATAAATTCCAAAATGTTCCTATCTTCCGTACCAAATTCTGCTAAATTTCGTTTGAATTTGAATAGAAATCTATGCATGCTGAGATGATCTTATATTTATTTATATATAGAATTGATAAGATTTCATTATAAAGGCATCCGACTTCCGGATTTACGAAAACCGTATATCGATCAAATATTAGTCCTGACGTTTGAAATGGCTCCGAAAGCAAGAAATTGGGCGCGATATCTTCCCCTTTGCCCTTGCCCTGGCCCTGGCCCTTGTCCAGGCTGCCCTGCCCTGCCCTGAAAGGGAGGGGAGGGGGGGGTGGGATTGGCCTGAAATAACCGGAATTCCGTATGATTTCCGCGCGAGCCGGGGTTCATTATTATCATAGTAGAAATAAAAAATTGGCTACGCTAGCTTTCGTGACTTATCCACGCACTGAAGCACACACACCTACGCGCATACGCCCACACGCACACATGCACACACGTGCACACGCGAACGCACGCACGCGCGATCACGCGCGAACACGAGCACACGCAAACGCGCTCACAGGCACGCACCTGGCACATAGGATTTGGGACTACGATTCAGCCCAAGGCATAAGATTATAGATATCTTATTGATTGAACACGAAATTTTGCCTTGTCCATATGGGACCCATATAGTGGGCCTGAACCAATCCCTGAATTCCGTTTTCCGGCTGGTTCTTGAGGGATTATGGTAGCGGACCAAAATCAATTGATAAATTCGAAAATCATACTATTGCTCTGAAGCAAAATATATACTGACAAAATTCATATTTGTTGCGATCTATTTCGAATTGCTAGTCGGTTTATCTTCATCGCCGTCCATTGTTAGCTTGGCGAGCATAATCCCAGATAGTCCCAGGAGCACGAAGATTCTCGAAGTGGTCACGTTTAGGCGTATCCCCATCGGCGGGTTTTTATAATGCCAGCCTTCAAGGTATTTGTGATAAAAAAAATGCTAGAATATCTTATATCAGCCTGCAAAATATCCATGGCTTTTCGATCATACCCCATGCCTCGGAATGGTAAGCAGAATAATTAATAAAAAAATAGATAATATCGGAAAGAAAAATATTCGTAATATTAATAGTTCAGATTAGTATCGTACGTGATATAAATAAAATCGACCTCCTGACTTGAATATACAAGTTCAAATTGTTATTCAAAATCTCCAAATCTTCTCTAATTTAGAAAAAATGCCAGCATATAATCCAAGATTCAAAAAATTAATTCTATATTTATATTATTTCGTATTATTATTTATAGGATGTTTAGATCGCGACAAAAAGAAAATAAGACGAATATCTATAATCATTAATATTATATCAATCTTTAAAATAATTAACCACGTAAATTAGAAAGACCCAAAAATAATCATTACTGTTAGAAATTTTCGATCTAATTATAGATCACGAAATCTAGATATCATATATTAATTGAATCTAAAATTTCAATTCTCAATCCTAAACATAATTATACATAGAATACTCATAACATATACCCCACATATAGTACGCACAACCGACACAACATACACATACACACAACACACACAACACACACACAACACACACAACACACACAACACACAAAACACACACACACAGACAACACAGACAACACAGACAACACAGACAACACAGACAACACAGACAACACAGACAACACACACAACACACACAACACACACAACACACACAACACACACAACACACACACACAACACACGCAAACACACAACGCACACAACCCACCCAACCCACACAACACACACAACACACACAACACACAACTCACACACACAACACACACAACCAAATCAACACACACACACAACACACCGCACACAACACACAACACGCACCACACAGCACACAACAGACACCACACAGCACACTGCACACGCAACACCGCGCACACTCCTCTGGAAGGCTCTATAGGGCTCATCAACTCGTTTATCAGCATCTACAGATATACTCATGTGGGGTTATCCGGTCCTGTAATTAAAATGTATATAAGTATCTTGAATAATTATATTTCCTTAAATACGAAATCTGATTTTGGGAGTTTATTTTTTTCTAGTGATGTTCTCTATCTTTACATGCATGGATGGATAGGATACTAAAGCAAATCCCCCTTCTACTTAAGATCTTTTCGCTAGGATAATCTACATTTTTATTGAATGAGAAGTTATCACGAACCCTATTATTATATAAAAATCTATTCAGCGGGACCTCAAAGCAAATCTTGTTTCTTTATAAGACCGCTGCCAACATACATCTACTACCTCATAAGATTATTCATAAGATCGATTGAGAGAGACCTCCACGCAAATCCTGAATCTTCATGGCTTATCGGATAAGACACTAAATGAAACTTTGTTTATTTACAAGACTGATTGGACTTGATAATAGATAAATCCAATTTCTCACAAAAATTATTAGATAGGCAATTATTTTCAGCCCTGCTTTTTTATAAAGTTTGTTAGAAAAATTAAAGAAAAATCTTGATCCTTTGTCAGTTATAAGATTGATTTGAGAAATATTAAAGTACGTCCTGCTCCCTTGCAAGACCGCTTGGGGGTAATATGAAATCAAATCTTAATAGGAAGAGCACTATCTTCCTTTATTGAGTGGAATAATGATAGTTTTTGGTTCTTTATATCTCCTATACCGGCTGGGTCCCTACCCATCCCGGCCTTCCGCAGCCTATCGGGGTCTAGGTTTTTTTTGGGTATTTTTTATGGTTTTTTTTGGGTATTTTTTATGGTTTTCTGGCCTTCGATTGCAAAAAACCTGTAAGAATCACAAGGATAGGCCTAACTTAGGGTTTTTTTGGGTATTTTTTATGGTTTTCTGGGCCTNTTATGGTTTTCTGGCCTTCGATTGCAAAAAACCTGTAAGAATCACAAGGATAGGCCTAACTTAGGGTTTTTTTGGGTATTTTTTATGGTTTTCTGGGCCTCGATGTACGGAACCTGTACACGTCGCAAGGATGGGCCATAAGTCTTCATATATCTTAAACACGCGCCCGCAGTCGGCGATAACCTTTCGCCATATATCTTAAAACACGCCCCCTCCTTTGGTGATAACGGCTCATCATACATCTTAATAAACACGCCCCCCTCATTCGGCGATTCCGGTTCACCAGATATCTTTAACACGCGCTCGCATTTGGCGATAACGATTCACCTGCCGGTTCATCATATATCTTTAACACGCCCCCTCTTTTGCCGATTTCGATTCATCATATATCTCAAACCACGGCCCCCTCATTTGGCGATTCCGGTACTCCATATATCTAAACACTTGGTGGATCCGAGTCATCCTATATCTTGAACACGCTCCCCTCAGTTGGCGATAACGGCTCATCCTATATCTTAAACACGCCCCCCTCATTTGGTATCTTGAACCATATATCTGAAGAACGCCCCTGATTTG
>BGNK01002991.1:65850-85618 GCA_003297005.1 Symbiodinium sp. clade A Y106 | reverse complement strand
AGCTTGCACACAAGAGATCATGCATGCAAGTCATCAGTACATATGATGTATTGGCGGATCGACCGGCCCCAAGCTAGACACCCGCACAAGGGTCAAACACATCAACCCTTTCATTACCCTTAATAACTAGACTTCGGCACTCTGCCTTCCAACCCACTAAAACTCAAAAAAAACATAACCCTTTCATTCACCCTTATGACCTAGACTATGGCACTCTGCCTTCCAACCCACTAAAGCTCTAAAAAAAAATAACCCCTACATTCACCCTTAAGACCTAAACTATGGCACTCTGCCTCCCAACCCTAAACTAAAAGCCTAAAAAAAAACATATCCCTGGAATTCACCCTTAAGACCTAGACTATGGCACTCTGCCTTCCAACCCACTAAAGCTCTTAAAAAAAAACATAACCCCTACNACCTTAAAACTCTTTAAACAAAAGCATAACCCTTTCAAGACCCTTCAACCCTGTGCCAGGTCTTCTTCATCCTGTACATCTTCGAGCTTCCTGACATCTTTGTTTTCTTTACGTTTGAAGCCGTTATTTGTCTTTATTTGTCTTTATTTGTTTTTATTTGTCTTTATTTGTCTTTATTTGTCTTTATTTGTTTTTATTTGTCTTTATTTCTCTTTATTTGTTTTTATTTGTCTTTATTTCTCTTTATTTGTCTTTATTTGTCTTTATTTGTCTTTATTTGTTTTTATTTGTTTTTATTTGTCTTTATTTGTCTTTATTTGTCTTTATTTGTTTTTATTTGTCTTTATTTGTCTTTATTTNTTATTTGTCTTTAATTTGTCTTTATTTGTCTTTATTTGTCAAAATTTGCCGATCCTGTCGAACAAGCCCTGTAGATCTAATCCCTGTTGTTCTGGTTCGGTGCAAACGGCCAATGACTTATGCAACGAGCCGCAAATGCACCGAAGTGAACGGCAAGCGCAACAGCGCCTGCCAGCAGTTGCAAACGGCGCATGGCGGCCACTGTGGGCTTTGTAGTTACAACACTGCCATGTAACCCTGTGAGTGTTTGGGATTTCGGTTTGGGACTCAGTTCCTGGAACCCATGATTCATGACTGACCTTGTTCGTCCAGATTGCTGTCGTGGATTCTGCTACCCAGTGTTGCGTCCGTACTTCAGATTGGCAGGTATTTCGTAGGCTCCTGGCTGCCTGCGGATGCTGCTCAATGACAGCTGGAAGCGCGGGCACGGACTTGTGTCTTTTAAGACCTGGGTTGTAGGTGGATAGCCTGAAATGATTTATCAATCAATAACTTGCTCTACAAGGCCACTACAGAAATTTACACCCCCCCTGAATGAACTCTGAACCCTAAGCCCCACCGTAATAGTCTTTAGACCTAACGCTCAGCCTGAAACTCCAACCCAGATCCAAAAGCCCCAAACCGGATCCTAAACCTTCAACCGTAACTCTAAACCCTACAAGCCCGAAGATCTAACCCTAAACCTCAGACTCTAAGCCTAGATCCTTAACGCCGTAAACCTTACAATCCCTAAGCCACCTCTTTACTTTCGAAGGTTCCCTTTGCTCAAACCCCTTTCCCCGGAGAGCCTAACCAGGGCCTAATGCCCCAATGTCGTGGACAATTCTTGTGGGGGGTTATACACGTTTGTAGGGTGCGTTATACGGAAGAATATAGCTTGAATCATCAAGCTGCGCCCTTTGTAGTTTAAAGTGCGCTCCATGACTGACATGGGCAACATGATTGCATGGGAGTTACTGGGATAGCATCTCGAATGCTGTCTGTGGGCTCGTCATCACGTAGTACATGAGTGGAGCTAGGCTTGCGATAACGCCTTAGGGCTTGTGTAGTCTCATCTAAAATTTGAAAGCTACGTGCTGGGTCCCCTGATCCTGCAATTACCCGGGGTAATAAAAACAAACGAGCAACCTACAAAACTAGGCAGGTCCTGAAGCGGATGGGGAACAAAAACACCCCAGAAAGCCTTCAGCCCGAAAACTGTTAATCTTGCGGCCGAAATCCAAAACCTTGCAACCCTAAAGTCTGAAAGCCAGAGACCACAGCTGCACAATCGTGTAGAGTTCGAGCGGCCGAGCTTGGCTGTCCGGCAGGGTGAAACCAGCTCTTTTCGATTGGGGTCTTAGTGGTTCAGATTTAGGCTTTGGGTTACGCTTAGGGTTTAGGGTTTAGGGTACATGATCTCAGGGGCCTACCAATAGCAGCAGGCCAAGCAATATCACGCTCAAATCAACATCTGACTTATGTCGTTGCGGACTACCAACTCCTAGTCTTCACATGCAGGTGGTAGGTTAACTTGTTATTTTAATACACCAAATTCAGCCTGAGCTGTTGTGTAATTCGCTGTTTAGTTCATCTACACGTAACTAGCTTCTGGATTATCACATGGCTGCTTGCATAAACCTTAAACTTTAAACCGCAAACTCGAAATACCAATCCCAAATCATGTAGTACGAGGAAGAACGAGCTCAAGTAATGGCTACAGTTACAGGTTTTACAGAGCCAGAATCTCGTCTCACCGGACAGCTCAAACCACCACGAGGAGACGTTTCTCGTTGATCTGCACGGAGCGACCTCGATAATTCACGCATTTGGAGTTTGTTAAAATTTACTCCCGGAGATGTAAACACTAATACTAAGCCCTAGGCCAAATTCGGGGTTTAGGGTTGGGTTTGGGGTTTGTAACACTAGACCCTAAGTGCAAAATAGGGCTTTAACGACCAGAACCTTAGGATGGTTTGACTTTAGGGTTTGGGTGTTTTGGTTTAAGTTTGTGGTTTCGGGTTTAGGGGCGCAGGCAGAGTCTTGGCCTAGCGTTTGCGGGACGGTGTTCCACATGGCTGAAATACTGGCAACATATTTCCCGAATGGAACAAGACTTAAACCCTAAACCGTCAAACCTAAACCCTAAAACTAAACCCCGAAACCTAAAACCTAAGCCTGTGAAGAAAGAGGTCTGCATGACTAGAAGCCGTGTCCCCTTAGTCCCGATATAGCTAGACTGTGACCTGCCGCAAAGCCGCAACACCCTGTTAAAGTTGTGATGTTAATCCCTTGTAGGGCCTGCAGGGCCAAGAACGTGGGATTCGCAGTGTTCTATGTCAGATCAGGGAACCCTAAATCATCATGTCAGAACTCTTCAGACCCCTGTATTAAGCCGTTCTGGGTGGCCTGTCAGTTTCAGAGATCTAGAGATTGCACGGTTATTTGGGTAAACGGTCTAGAGTTTTGGGACCGCATAGGGGTGTAGGATGGTGCAGGCCTTATATAAGCTCATCACAACTGCTTATTCAGCCCTCTATAGTACATCCGTGTGCGTTGATGTCGCCTTAACCTGATGCAAGCCTTATGTTGTACCACCTATAATACAGGTAGTTTGTAACACCTATAATACAACACAGCAAAAGATTCTAGTGCAGAAGCCCAAAACAAAAACTTGCGAGTGCTCGGCTTGAGCCCTTATCCACTGGGTGTAAACGCCAGGAAGAAGACACATTCTATGTTGCCTCATGGTCTCTTTTGTTAATTGTGGTTATTTTGGCATGTTTCAGCATATTGTATGTCTGCTACAGTATATCATAGAACACTATATTATGCATTATCATGTACTATACTTTATATAATACATATGACAGTATGTTATAACAGGCTTCGACCCGGTTCCTGTTGTACTAGGGATCGATGGCTGCTGAAACCTCAGAATTACGTCGAAACACTTTGTCGAAAAACTTGTGCGAATGATCTCAAGGTTTTCGGGCTTAGGGTTGGCGATTTGGTGTTTTTGAACCTCCGGGGCATCATGGTTGAGGACTGAGGCGACGGTGCGCAAGCCTGAAACTGAAATCAGCTGTGATCGGGTCCGTATCGCTCAGTGCTTTCGTTCCATTAGGTTGATAGGGTTTAGGGTTTCCTAGATACCCAAGAGGCGAACGCGGCTCACCTTGTTTCCACGCGATCAGGCATAGGAGAAGAACTCTCGCGAACCGCATGGCATCTGGCATGCGCGGTCAGCGGTCGTCTATAGCAACAGGCTTTAGTCTAAAGTTTTGGGGCGCATTAGCATTGTTGCTATTCTTGTTTGTATGAATATTATCGCTCTTACTGCTGCTCTAATGTACGTCTCGCCGTTATGTTCTTTGCGCGAAAGCCCGCGATCTTGAAGCCCAAGCCCTGAAGCTAAAGGAAGACTTTCAAGGGCCCAGGTCCTACGATGTACGTTTTAGGGTTTAGGCCCCCTCCACACACCCGAAATACCCATAATGAGGGACCATGCGCGTACTGTGGAAGGGGTCCATGCCAAGCAAAAGTGCAAGATCAGCAGGTCGCGCCCAAACGCAGGTGCCGCGCTGCACCCAGGGTCTCACAGTCTCACTCTTGCGACAAACAATCGTCTTCTTGGCTACCACCTGCCAGCGTACCAAGTTTCGGGGCCTCACGATGTGCTTGACAAAGGCCCGTAGAGATCTCCGCCTCAGCGCTGTTCACCTCTTCCAACTCACCTCGGAAGATGCGAGCGATCGATCCATTTTGGGTGTCTGCACCTCTTTTGCAGTCTTGCTGTTAGTATAGGAACAATGCTTCTTGCTTGTGTTGCTTGCAAGGGGCTGCATCCAGGTTTATCGATGCAAGTAGCAAACGTCTTTGTTCCATGCTTGGTCGCAGTATTGGGGCTCCCGAGAGCCATTGGTGTGCTCACAGGCCAAGCATTCCAAGCGCTTGAATACAAACACTCCGATCTGAGAAAATGGCATGGCAAAGCTTTGACTATCTGAGCCTGCGAAGAAGTATCAATCCTAACAAAAGGACCAGGAAAGCCAGACGACGAAAGGACGAAGAGACCACAGGCACCACAGGACCAACAAAAGCGAGCCGTTTTTCAATGCCAACTCCGCGTTGTGCAACATCACAACTCTTTTTGTGTCACCCTTGCCGAGCGCGATAATGTCGAAGCAAACATGTGCCTAGTTGGCCAATCTTCGTTGATTTAAGCTGCTGGCTACCGAGCGGACTTTTCGCAAGCAAGGCCCTGCACCCTCATGCCTTCTTTGCGAAGGGCTCCGAAGCTTCTGCATGGGCTAAGACTTCTTCTCCGCTCACTAACAAGAACGTAGGCCATACTGCAGGAGCCGTGCTGCTCAGGGCACGCAAAGCTCATCAGCGTGCCCGTTTTCGAGATGGCCGCAACTGTTAGCGTTGTCGCGCACGCCTGCACTATGTTGCCTTGGACGATGGCCAGTCCAAGCCTGGTGTGCTTAGGTGGCCATGTTGAAGAACCTCAGGCAGGCTCGTGTGAGAAACATCCCCCGCCCGAAGTCCAATGACCTACCGTTTGTGCTAGTTTCAACGTATTTCATATTTGTTCGCACGACAAATTTTGACGAAAGGAGATAGACAAAGCATTACAGTTACATTCTAGACACAACTTCCAAAAAACACCAGACCACGGTTTTGGATTTGGAAAATGCCGAAAGTTCCAAACTTCAACGAAGTCTCAAAGCCCGAAGACCAGGGTTTGGGAGTTTGGCCAGAAAGACAATAAGCCGAACAAGACTGTCACCCCAACTCCAAAAAAACATAAAAGCTCCGAAAAATCTAAAACTGCCCACACCATGGCTTTGGGAATTTGGACTTCGCCCAAGTCCGAATATTGGGACTTGCGTGTTTGTTTTTGGAATTTTGTGGGTTTGCCAAAATGGGCTGGTGCACTGAAGCTTAATCCATCCGACCGAAACGGTGTCGATCTCATGGCCTTACTAAATGTTATATGTCGATCCGTTTCCTTCAAGGGTATCTATACGGTTTTGGCATGGCTGCTTCTCCTGCTAATACGACTGGGCTTGGTCGTGGCTAAATGAAGATCCTGACGAGCGATAACCCGAGCCCGGACACGAACCCTAAACACTACTCAGAGGCTCACAGGTTTGTGCGACTATAGAATTCGGAAGCTCCCAATGAGGGAGGCTAGAGATTGGGAAGTGAACGCACACTTACTAACAATAGCAGGTTGTTTGATTCCACGAGTTGCTCATCGAGCCTTCACTCACCCTCTCACACTCGCCCTTGATCTCTCTCTCTCTCTCTGTCTCTCACGCGGTCCGAGGTTGGCCAGTTGGTAAGGAACAGGCAGAGCTAGGTCACGATGGCTCCTCTTATGCTCAGGATGGCCAGGTTCAAGGATGTGGCGAATAACAGGGATTAGGGCTTTGTTGCCTAGGACCTTCAGGGTTTTAACATGAATCAGATACCCTGAACCCCGAAGGTAGGAAACTTTAGGCTAGAGTTTGCGGTGGTTTATACATCATTAAGCATAACTACATAAAGGAGCCCTAGGGAACAACATGACAAGTATTCACGCTTTTATGACAAATGTCCCATAAGTAGCCCGGCCATTTTTGACAGCGCCGACGCGGCTGACCCTTTGATGGGCGGCACCCATTACGTACTTCTGGACCAAATGCAGGCTTCTTTCAAGTAAACGCCCCTTTCTAGGGATCCTTATGACATGGATGCAGCACCATTTTCTCCCGAAGCTTCCACTTCAACCCCGAACGGAATTATGTGCTTGAAGTTTGGGATTCAACTCCTGAGCACCGGCCGGGAAGCACAATATGTATAGCGATCCATGCGTTTCAGCGTCATTTGGTCCCTATGCTGATAGCATGGGCTTTTGAATTACTCCTGGCAGCTGCCTTGACTGACAGCCATATAAGCCCGCGTATGACACGCTGAAGGACACTTGAAAACCAACGTGAAACGATGCAAAACATGACACCGAAAACCTCAAACCAATGATCGATTATTCACTTAACTTTTTATAACACACGATACAGATGCCATATACCAAACCAATCCTACTTAGCGTGGCCCCTTTTAGGAGGCAGCCCGGGAGTTAGTAGACACCCGCCAGAGTTGTCAGTCCGAAGCCGATGAACAAGACCTTAGCATAGGGTTTATAGGGTTTAGCGACTAAGTGTCGATTTCAACAGTCCCTAAACGTGTGTATGATGATGGCCCTATAATAAACCATGGGGGGATTTTGAAAATAATGCCATTTCGATTCCTAGTTAGGTCCTAAAAACACTAAACCCCAAAAGCCTAAATACAGTTGCATAGAGAACTCTGTATGGGTTGGTATTGGTGCAGAAGGGTACTGGTTCAGGGTTTAGGTGGAAGTTCCAGAAAAGGACCCGAACACGGATGCCAACAACAAGAATCCTTTAGGAGGAGTATCTCCCTCAAAGAACCCCCTATCATAGCTTTCTCGGACCATCGGATCCTAGCATGGAAAGGTTATCCCGGATCATGAAGTATAGGAGGCCTGCCGAATATAGGCTAAACACCTTCACGCTCCCACACCTTAGCCTTGCAAACCCTAACCCTAAACCCTAAACCCTAAACCTAAACCCTGGACCTCTGCAAGAAATGCAACCCCAAAGCCCTGACTCCCATGTCGGCCCAAGAATCTCCACCGACCAGCTTGACAAGTCGATCACTGACCTTCTCTCTTTTCCCATAGATGGTTTAGGACTGGGGGTAGTAATACTAAAAACCAAAAGACACAAAACAACGCTTTATTCTAAAAGCCATACGAAGGAAGGACGACAAGCTTGAGCTCTCCTGCAGGCTTCGTAAGCCTTGTTTTCGGCCTGCAGAACCTAAACCCTAAACCTCAAAACCCTATACACCCTAGGCCTTAAACCCTACACCCTGAACCTAACCTTGGTTTAAGTTGGCTTGAGGATTTATGCTGTGTGGTTTGGTGTTTAGCAGCTTTCCGGTCCTAGGAAAGTAAGGCTTTTTGCTGGCTCAGGTAGGGTAGCATAGGTTGCGGCATTGAGAAGGCTTAGGGTTTAGGGTTTCGGTTTAGGGTTTAGGGTTTGGGTTTAGGGTTTAGGGGTTTAGGGCCTGGAGAATCAACCCAAAACCAGAGCCCCTGAAAGCAGCGAGAAACGAATCCTGCGGACTAATGTTTCCCAGAATCACTGTCACGATCATTGTTACTATGGCTTTTCATGACTACTAAAATCAAGGGGCCCTTCTTCCTACTATCCAGTTTTGAGAAGGAAGGCCAAAGGATGCTACCGGCGGACCTAATAAAGGGGCCTTCATAATTAGAATAGGGTGTTGGGGGCTCTTTAATATAACATAGCCCCAAACCCTATTCTAATTATGGAGGCCCCCATATTAAACGATGTAATCCCGTAGATTTCTATGCATCCTAATCGAGACGCAACTGTATGGCCACACGCTCACCTGCCTGCCCTCCGCCCCCGACCCCAAAGGGTTATGGTGTATATGTATATATATATAGATATAGATATTTGTATAAACATGAATACATAAATAAATATAAAAACTATAACATGTTTGTGTAAATACACATAAATATATAAATAATATAATATGATTGCGTACGTAGAAGCAGGTGTGTGTGTGGATGTACATATGTATGTATGTATGTATGTATGTGTCTGTACACTTGTGTGTGTGTATACATATGTATATATATATAGAGATATAGAAATAGATTTAGATATAGATATAGATATATAAATATGCGTGTATAAAGCTTTTCTTTGGCATAGAGTCAAGGCGCCTGTGTCATACACAGACATGTCACTGTCAAGCGTCAGTGGCCCGTGCTAGACTTCTATCCCTATAAACCTTACACGGCCCTACACCTCAACATAATTCGAAAAACTGATCTAAACCAAACCCCCATAACCCCCACAGCCCATACCCCACCCCCCCCACAGTCAAATGCAAGAACACCCCAAAAATCCTGGGCCCTTCATGCTGGGGCCCTCGCGTGCTCCTCGAGAAAATGGCCGCTGAGGACGGCCAAGGTGCCGGCAATCAGGTGGCCAAAACCTGTTCTACCATAAACTACCATAACCTCCTGTTAGTGTTAACTAGTGCTCCATATGGGTTTGTATCAAGTCTGTAAAGTTGTTTTGTTTGTGTTGCAAGTGTTTTCGTGGCTCGTTTCAGGAAGGGTTCAGGGCTTTTGGTAGTGAAGGGGCTTTGCCCTTAGAGCTCAGGGTTTGGTGTTCGGGTGGAGGGAAACAACCTCCTGGCTTTTGGAGATGCCTTTGAAACGAAAGGGGGCAGAACACCCCAAAAAGAGCCTATTAACATAAAAGCTACAGCTACCTGTCTAAAGACCTGCGAACTAAGGCAGCATCATAATTGGGGTGCCAGGCGGATTATTGGAGCTCTGTAGGAACTCCTAATCCCGAAACCCTGACTCTAAACCCTAATCTGTAGGATTTCGATCATGTAGTTTGTGATCTTTCATGTCCCGTTGTTAGGGATGGGAAGCATAGTGCTTAAGAGCTTCGACTTTTAGAAACAGTTCAAACCCTGTAAAACCTGTTTACACCCTGAAACCTGTCGAGTCCAATTCAACCCAATGTCAAACCCATTACAGCCCTAACCCTAAACCCTAAACACCCTAAACCCCAAACCCCAAACCCCAAACCCTAAACCCCCTAAACACTAAACACCCTAAACCCCCTAAACTCGAAATAAACCCTACAGTTAAACCCCAATAGCCTCAGCCCTTAAGGAGGCTTCGGGTTCAGAGTTCAGGCTAGGTCTAGAAATTGGCTGCCACGGATTTCATGCATGTTCTCTAGGAAGTTCGTAAAGATTTTACAAGCTTTTACCGGGACCCTAATGTTGGAATAGTGTAACGGCTTCATAAGGATGTACATTGTTGAAGCTTTAGGATTTACGGAGGGGAGTTTGTAATTAGCCGACAATTGGTGACAACACTGCTGACTGGCAGTTACCCGAACTCTACGTCTACTTATAAATACTTTTCCAGTATCCCAAGACAACTAAAGGTTAGCATTCAAATTTGTAGTACCACCGAAAAACTTAAAGGCTACCTGCTCTACTACTTACTCATAAGTATAGCCTACTTACTAAGTCCCATGGGCCTTTACGGAGGGACTGGACGG
Organism: Symbiodinium sp. clade A Y106; assembly: GCA_003297005.1. Lineage (NCBI taxonomy): Eukaryota > Dinophyceae > Suessiales > Symbiodiniaceae > Symbiodinium > Symbiodinium sp. clade A. The sequence continues at coordinate 75,660 of BGNK01002991.1, read as the reverse complement.
CTACGTAAGGCAGCCGTCCCAGGGGCTTCAAAAGAAATGGGGGGCGTGGGTCTTGAGAGTTCAATGTTTTAGGTTGAGTCTACATGCACAACAGGGTTTGAGTGTGGATCTGGAGTGTGGGGCTTCGGGTTACGGGCTTGGTGATTGCGGGCTAAGGCCCCAAGATTGTGGGATTCAGGGTTACGAGCCGACGGTATTGGGCTTTAGACTACAGCTTTCGAGTCACTTTCGAGGGTTGGGAGCTCCGGTTTGTGGTTGCATCCACGGCACAGCCACCAATGAATACGCCCAATGGACTCTTCGTAGTTGCCTTGCACGATCTCTAAAACGTTGAAACTTCAAGCCCTAAACCTTGGCACGGGAAACGGAGCTGCCAGTTCAAGCTGTTCTGGGAGCAAACCCAATAGGGGATATTAGGCAGATCCCCAGACTAGGTCATGACTGACTTGGGTTTGGGGTAATATGATGTTTCAGAGACCAAGGACATGTCTCCAGGATTGATCGACACTTGCGCACCTTTTGCCCATCATGCACCCTACACCCCAAACCCTAAACCCTGTTCCCTGGCTGCTCCATGTGGAAAGGAGTTTCGTGAAAGCTCGGGTTGGAGATGTTGCACTTGAAGTTCGCTCTTGCGAAAACTGCCAACATTATGTCACAGTTAATTATATAATACTGTAGTCGTTTGTACAAATTGTATTGTATTTACATCACATCATATTATAATATGTTGTAGTCTTTGAAACATAATGTATTATATCGTATTTTAAGATTGAAGAAGAGGGAGGCAATGGCTGGTGCAACAGTTGTGCGTGCAATGCAGATGTTTGCAACATAGCTCGGCCCCTATCTTCCAAGAGGGAAAACCCAGGCACACGTCGCGCGCGATGCAGTCCACACCAACATATAACGTCATGTCATAAAATTTCAAGAGCCGAATGTAAACGGTATAATATAATCAATATAATACTATGTCAAAGCGCATTGGTCTACAAAGACACTTACTCTATCGCCGTCGGTAAGCTCAAGGACTCTAGGACTGTAGGGTCCAGGGTACGGCCTGGCCTAGAGCACACCCTTCTTCCTAAACCCTACAGCCCTAAACCCCACAAGCCCCAAAATGCTAAAACCCTAAACCCTAAACCCCTAAACCCTAAACCCTAAACCCTAAACCGTAATCCCTAATCCCAAGACCCCTCGGATCACCGAGCCCTACGAGCCCCCAAACCCTATAAACCTTAATTACCTAGAGGCTCCATAGTAGTTCCTTTTTGGGGTTCATATTTAGAATCCTATGAGGGAATCCCCAAAAAGAACTGCTATGGAGCCTATGGGTAAGCACTGCTCCCTGAACCCAGTCCTGTGTCTAGCCCGCATCCGAGCGGATCCCAGCATGGCCGAAGAAGAAACCCCAATCCCGAGAGCCTATAAATCCCCACAGCCGGATCCCTAAACCCTAATTCCTAAACCCAATAATACCCTAAACCCTAAACCCTATATTACCAAAAGACAATAAATCCCTATCCCTAAACCCTTAACACCCACATTTCGAAAATTTCCAGACCCCGAAGCCCCAAGTGCATCCGGGCACAAGCGTGATTGTCGCCAGCATCGACCGGTCGCCCCACTCCGCGAGGAAGATTAGAACCTCGCGCTTGAAGAGCTTCCACAAAGTGGGTACTCTGAGGGTTCCTTTAAGGGTTCCATATTATGGAGTGGATACTGTAAGGGAGGGTTCCCTATTATGGAGTGGGTACTTTAAGGGTTCCTCTAAACTCTAAGGGTTCCTCTACAGGTTCCATATTGTGGCTAGTGTAGTGAGCTTCTGAGCAGGCTTGGGCTTTAGGGGTGCTTAGAGGGTTTGGGGATTTAGGGTTTGTAGGATTTAGGGTCAAGGGATATGTAGGGTTTGGGGATTGTAGAGTTCAGGGTTCTTGGGGTGTAAGCGCTAGGGTTTAGGGTCTGGGGTTTTGATTTTAGGGCTTCGGGTGTAGGGGGGATATTACTATTGCTGCAACTACGTAGGGCCTAGCCAGACCCCTCATTATTGATTGATAGCCCTGATGCCTCAGGAAGGTGGACACCTGGGAGTCATCGAAGCACCGGAGCCCTAAACCCGAAGCCCCTCTGTGCTCTCGGTTCTCGGGCCCTGCATCGACAATCGAAGCCAGGAACCTATAGACTTAACCCTAAACCATCAACACACAATCGTCAGCTGTGTGGCTTAAATATCATCCTCATCATCACGAAATTGACGAAACCAGGGTCTCACGTACGTGAGACTGGCTAAAGCGCTGTTGCTGCTGCTGCTTGCGCTGGAGCTGCTTGTGCCTTTCCGCCAGTCGCATTGCCTAATCTCATGTTGATCGTACTGGTCGTTCATCGGACGACCATCGTAATTGTCCCACCCGTGGTCTACAATAAAACGGTCACCACCACCAAAAGAAACTTTATAAGGTTCAGATGCGCAGAGTCGCGCGGACCTCAGCCAGCACCGCAGTCACCAGCACAATCATTCGCTAGCAGCCTAGTTAGGTATCCTAAAGGTCCAAGTTCCCCTGCAGTCTACTTTAGCACTAAGTAGTTGCTATTATCTATAGATCAAGGCCAGGTATATGCTATATAGGTATATACACCTTCAGGGCTATGCAGGATTTTGGCCGAAATCTGCAATGATTTTTGAGGTCAAGAGTAAACTTTAAGATTCGGAGGCTCAGGGAACTTTCTCTAAAGGCCTAGGTGGAGTTACATGATACAGCACCCCCCCAAGGGTATTCGCAACCCAAATCAGGACCTGCTGAATCAAGTCTCCTGAGCCTTGTCGTGCAAACCTTGTCTAAGCCAGCTGCTGTAGAACAATACCCCCCCGGTGCTGGCTGCAAGAACAAACTTAATCCTTAAATTCGCTGATCTTCGTGGCCGGCTACACAAACAGCAGTCTTCAGCTGGGAAGCCGCAAACCGAAAGGCGTACATCAGACTGAAGCGGTGTGGATGGTGATGATGACCACGAGCCTGTCGGGGTGGATTGCTATGGGGCTGAACTGTGGCTTCTGGAAAGGTTCTCGTTATGTGAGCCATTACTGCTACGACGATGACCTGTATCAATACACTGTCACTGCGATTTTTGTCGGACATTGTACATGGATCAGAACGACCATCGTGAGGAAGAAGAATGCCCGACGCGCTGCTTTAATGGCAAAGCCTATAACCCTGCCCCAAACCCTCAACCCAACAATCCCAGCACCCTCTTGAAAGGAACCAGGAGTAGCAACATTTCGCGGCCATAGTCTGCAGTTCTTCCTGTCTTGAAACACAACGGCTACAGCACCATAGAGGAACCCAGGCTTTGGGCTTTCTTGTCTGTGTCTCTCATATTCGAACTTGCTGATCAAAGTCGCCTTGTGCAGCACACCGTCAATTTCCTGAGCCGGCAAGCAGCGAAAGGCCACAACCGGCGAACAAACCGATGAGCATTTCCAGTGGCAGCCTTCCCCGAGAGCCCAATAACACTCAGTTAATTAAGAAACCAACATGCACTTATGCAGGATTGAATATTAAGGTCTAAGGTATACTCACACAACCAACACCAGAGTTTGGGGTTTCTGCTAAGAACCGACGTGCAGGTTTAAATAGAACCCAAAGAGAAACCCTTTCAACACCCTTAGACGGATCTTCGAGGACAGAAGCCACATGGCTTTTGCATGGATCAAATCACGGTACGAGGCCAGGAATTGACCTCTTAGAGCTGAGTTTTGGGGCTCTGTAGGGGTTCTCATCATCATTAGAGTCGGGGCTTGAGGGCTTAGGGTCTTGAGAGTGTCCTTATCACAGCTCCTGAACAAAACTTCAAAATACAAAGGTTGAGGAAAGTCAGTGAGTCGAATATTCTTCTAGATTCTAGACATTCCGAATAACCAGAAAGAGTTCATGTCAGCCAAACCACTGACTGCGCGTCACCCTTCTCGCCCTCGTCCTCCTCGTCGTCTTGGTCCCCTGCATGATTTATGTGTTTATATGTATGCTGTATATATATATACATGTACATAAATATTTATTGTTTGTTTATTCGTTTTGTCTGTGTATTTACACACCGCCACCGCTTGTTCGGCTTGTTATGCCTGGCCGCCCGCCTCGAGTTCTCCGGGCGGGATGCGACTTCCACTGTGGCATGGTGCATAGTTTGCGCTGACATCCTTTTACTTACACAGGGTCCATCGACGCCATCCCCCAGAAAGCCCATTGTAAGTTCCGATGCAGTGGCCCTCTTTTTTACCTCGATTTTTTGTTGAATCCCGCCGATGCTTGAGTGAAACGCGTTGGCCGTGCTCCTGCATCCCGCCAGTAGATGGGGAAGCCTTGTGGTCGCACCTGTGAATCCCGTCTGTAGATGGGCGCAAGCATTTTGGCCGTCTGTGCTGATGGTCTTGCTGATTTGTGTTTTTTTTGGTGGTCTACCGGTCGTCTCCTGGCAGTCGCGGTCGTGGTCGTCACGGTCGGCCAGGTCGTGGTGGTGCTGTCCCATCGATTGAAGATCTGCGCAGTTATGGCTCAGGGGTTCGTTTTGGTATCCCAGAGTGCATAACACCACAGTGCACCACAAAACGAAAAGACATCCGCCCACAACACGGACTATTTCATGGAATCCTGGTTGTGCTTACAGTTGTAAAGCTTGTACAAGCGGCTTCGCAAGAACCATCAATCGAAAGCCTCACGTGTAAGGTTTTTGCTATGGACAGGGCCCTAAACCCCTAGAGCAAGGGATACCCCCTACACACGCTGGGCTTTCTGATAATATCGTCAGGAACCTTCCTTCTTTCGGGGGCATTGGGCTCTCTATATTCAGATCCAGCCTAAAGATTCAGGTTGTTTGTGATTCAAATTTCAGGGATTGCCCTTCCGTTGAAGGGCTTGAACTTACATAAGAGTTTAAGGTTCAGGGTGTGACACAAATTTGCTGAAGTTTAGTGTCTGGCATGTGAGGTGCAGCTTTCGCGAACCCCTTCAAATCCAGTTGCCAACCACATTGCATGAACAACAGCCTCAGCAAAGCTTCGCGAGCCAATTTGCTCTCCAAAACAATCCGGCGCCACCAGCACCCATACAGGGTGTACTTAGAGGATCTTGCACTTAGTAACTAGGTAACTCTACTTTTTAGCTATGTATAGCCCAAGCAAATACCCCCCAAGCCCAAAGACCTCAAAATAACTAAGAGGCCTTCAGAACTAGACTGGGGTTTGGGGTTTTCGGAAGTAAGAGAGGATAACATCATTAACTGCGTATAGCAGTGTAGACCCCTCATGAACTCATGGAAAGTCCTTAAACCCCCCGTGGCGGAACCTCCCATGGTCTCTCGGAAGGATTGCAGGCCAAAGAGAATCATTAGTGCCTCACTGTCAGCTCTTGACGCTTCCGCGGGCTTAGCAGTTTTTTCGAGCTTGAGGGTTTTGGAGGTTTGGAGGTTCGGGGTTTCGTTTAGGGTTTAGGGATGTCAGGGGTTGCAGGGATTTAGGCAGGGACATGGAGCCCAAACTAGCCCAAAACACAGCGATTCCCAGAAAAGAACTGGATTCTGTTTCAGGCCCAAGGCTCCGAGGCATAAAACCTACTGCGCTTAAGCGACCCAACCCCCGCTGTCGGGTAGGGCCTCAACCCTAAACACTGTACCTAAATCATAGCCCGAAGCCCTAAACCCCATATAGACCCTGAACCCTAAACCCTCAACCCTAAACCCTGCACCTGTAGCCCTGAATCCTCAAGGTTCTCCCGTGAAAGACTCGGCTCTCCGATGCTTCGGACTCCGTGGGGGTCGAGACCAGGTGGAGGGTTTGGTGTTTGGGGTTTACGGTTTAGCGGTTTAGGATTTAGGGCTTGGTAATTTATTCTTGCCTCTGCTACCCCCACATACACTCCAAACCCACCGTCGCGCTTGGATTCAGTTTAGAGGGCAAGACCGGTCACAGACTGCCTGCTTGAAGCACGTGGGTTTCGGATTGACAAAAGCTCAGGTTCAACGAGGGCACTGCGATAAGGGCATGCGTGGGGTGAGGATTATCTTCTGGATCTTGCTTGTGGGATTTGGCATGGTGTATGCTCATGGCTCTGGCACGTGCTGCCGGAATTGCAAGGCTTGGAAGTTACGCCATCCATACATTGTGCGGACCCTCATTCAGCCACGCCCTTATGAGAGAGCGGACGAATCCGAAAGGAGCAGTCATGCAGTTTTGATGGTAGACAATTCGGTTCTGCTTGTCGGTTCTTGCTTCATACTTGCAGCGACACAGATGCCGCCCCAACCCGAACCGACTGAGCACTTTGGGGTGCTCAGCTTAAATTAGATCGAAGGCTCTAAGGGACTGGAAAGTATGGGCGATATAAATGCCCGACGAATTACCGCTACTATGGGGCTCCGATGAACCATCTTCTAATTTCTTTGGCCCCGATATCATAGAAACGGTAAGGACAGGGCAGCACAGTACGGAGAAAGAGCGGCGAGGCAGAGAGAATGTACAGAAAACTGCCTCGAGCGCAGAGACTGCACGGTAACCCTCATAGGACGCTTGGAAGAACCCTAAAGAAACCCTATTCTAATTGCTGCATGCCCTGAATCCTGGACATTCCCGTGAAGTGCAACCGCAGCCACTGCCGCAGTCCACCGAATGATGCTACCGCTGCTCACCGTCAGCGTGAGCCTTCGATTTAGGGTTGGGTGCTTTCGGGGTGCAGGTTAGGGTTCAGGGTTTTGGGTTTCCGTTTTGTTATGGGGGCTTCTGAAAATGTGGGTTGAGGTTTCAATTCTCTACAAAAGCAGTCCGTTTCAGAGGCTAGGGATATCTTCATGCAGCATTACTGTGCTGCATTAGTGCCAATGTGCAAACTTTCGGTCAAGAGCTTTTCGAAGCTTTTCGAATTCGGTTGGAACGCACGAGGGGTTGATCGTTGTGGCATATCGTTTAAATTTGGCGAGGAGGCGGATGCGCGGAAAAGTCCGGGCATTTCTGAACTACCACCTGCCACCTTCAGATGAACCCAAGCCCACCCCGTGTCTCTGCTCCCGCAAGCGCCTCCGTAGCATCACACCGATGCTAGTCGACACGAACATCATAACCTCGGAAGGATTTCATGTGACGCCATGCCCCAGGAACTAGTGACAGCTGTCTAGGTCAGCGAAACAGTGTTTGTAGCCGAGGAGCAAGCTTCTTGACAATCTCCAGCTCTGAGACCCTACGATCAAATATTGAAAAATCTGGTTGAGAAGAGCTTTCTAAGCACGACGCATCCAATGCTAGCGCGAATGCTGGCGCGGCTTCTGCCGCACTACAATCGCAGAACTGGTAAGACTAGTATTACTCACACTTGCACCAACAATACCAATGCTCCTTTCCCCTCGTCCGTCGCCTCCTCCGACGGCAGCCCCAACCAATGACGATTACGACGACGACCAGTTATCAAAACCCAGGCGAAACCAGTGCCGCTGGACTCCAGGTCAATGGCACAATAAGTGCTTGCCTCTAGAATATGATAGGCATAGTTCTCCAAAGCGGTTCGCGGTTGCTTCCAGTCTCGAGAATATACATATAGCCTTAAACCACGAGCCCGACAGCCCTAGTGCCCTGAACAAAATAAAGAATCACCCTGTATAGCTAGCAAACCCTGAAGCCTAAACGCTAAACCCTGAAGCCTAAACCCTTAACCCTGAAGCCTAAACCCTAAGCTCTGGAGCCTAAACCCTGCCTCAAGTTGATGCAAGGTACCCAAAGGGCTGACTGCGAGCTCAGCAAGGCAAGCCTGCATCCAAGTGGAGGGTAGCTTGGAGTTTAGGGTTGTAGGTTTTGGGTTTCAGCTCTTCTAAAGTGCAGAGAACTTTCGATTGAGAGTTCAGGTGCTTGTTTTGAGGACATCTAATAAGCTGGGAAACCCATCAAAAGAAACTTTTTTTGAATCAAAAAAAAACTTTCCTCAAAAATATAAAAAAACTTTTTAGCCAATCAAAAAAAACTTTTTCCCAATCAAAAAAAACTTTCTCTACCAGTTTACAGGCAAGCCTAGGGGAATCCGGAGATTTCGTCCCCATATGGCTTTCAGTACTAGTCGTAGTCGTAGTAGTAGTAGTAGTAGTAGTAGGCGTCGTCGTAGTACTACTAGTAGTAGTAATAGTAATAATAATAATAATAATAATAGTAGTGGTGGTAGTAGTAGTCGTAGTAGTCGTAGTAGTAGTCGTAGTACTAGTAGTAGTAGTAGTAGTAGTAGTAGTAGTAGAGGTAGTAGTACTATTTGTGCTAATAGTGATAAAAGTAGAATTAGTCAAAGTAGTAGTAACAGTGGTAGTAGTCGTCGTCNGTGGTGGTTGTGGTGGTGGTGGCCTTCCTTCCTTTCCTTCCTTTCCTTCCTTTCCTTCCTTTCCTTCCTTTCCTTCCTTTCCTTCCTTTCCTTCCTGCCATCCGTCCTTCCTTCTTTCCTTCTTTCCTTCCTTCCTTCCTTTTTTCCTTCCTTGTAGTAGTAGTAGTAGTAGTAATAGTCGCGGTGCTGGTGGTGGTGGTGGTGGCCTTCCTTCCTTTCCTTCCTTTCCTTGCTGCCTTCCGTCCTTCCTTCTTTCCTTCCTTCCTTCCTTTNCCTTCCTTCCTCCCTCTCTCTTCTCGCCTTCCTTCTTTCCTTCCTTCCTTCCTTCCTCCCTGCCTTCCTTCCTTCCTGCCGTCCTTTCGTCCATACTCCCTTCTTTTCTTGTGTGACAACGGGAAAGTTTTTTTGATTGGAAAAAAGTTTTTTTTGATGCCAAAAAAGTTTTTTTTTGATGCAAAAAAAGTTTTTTTTTGATGCGCATCCCTAATAAGCTTAAGTATCTTGTGAATCTCGTCACCCTGGAACTCCGATGGCGAATCTGGACACCCTGTCTGCACAAAAGCAATTACACATGTAAGCAATGTAGTGACAAGATCACCAAGCAATGCCACTCTTCCAGCGATTCTAAGCCGAGCCGGGCTTGGGTTGCTGGCAGGTTTTGAGGTTCGGGTCGCGCCTGCGGTTTAGAATTTCGTTATGTCGGATCAGACGGACAAGTAGCGTTCTTCACGATGGAGGGGGGGAGCCCGGTTGCATAACGGAATCGTGTTCAAGTAGGCCAGTGCACCACGGCACGAGCGTTGTTCTGGGAACACAAGGGCTTAGCGCTCATCGACCAAAGACATGAAACCGAAAAGACTGATCAAGACAAACATTCGGCCACAAAGCGTCAACACCTAAACCGTACACCTTAATTAGACCTTGTACCCTAAACCATTCAATGGGTGGAGTTTTATTTCGGTCCTTTTATTATTTTTTTGGTCCTTTTGGCCCCCACGTCCTGTTATTTACACAGGATGCTGGCTGCATGTGTCGCCCCGCTGTGGTGCCGTGCACAAGATGCTGGCTGCGTCTGTCTCCTGCTGTGGTGCGTTGCCCACTGCTCGCTGACATCTGTCATTTCCACTTGTTGTTGTTGTCGTCATTGTAGTTGTAGTTGAAGTTGAAAACGTAATGTAGTTGAAGCTAAACTCGTAGTTGTCGTTGTCGTTGTAGTTGTAGTTGTAGTTGTAGTTGTAGTTGTTGTGGTTGTTGTTGTCGTTGGTTGTGGTTGTGGTTGTGTTGGTGTTGTGTCTTCGTGGTGGTGGTGTTCGTGTTGTTGTTGTTGTTGGCAGCACCTGCGTCTGCCACCGCGTGGGGTGGTGCGATTTCTTGGCTGGCATGTGCTGAAGCTCGAGTTTTGGCACTTTGCTCACCCGAAACTGAACTTGGGTTTTGTTTTCGCATCGGTATTTGCGGTGTTTTCTAG
>BGNK01002991.1:643-65780 GCA_003297005.1 Symbiodinium sp. clade A Y106 | reverse complement strand
TTTCCTGTGTGTCGCATTTCGCATCGGTTTTTGCAGTGTTTTTGCCGACTCTCGACTTTCTGCACATGCCGGATCATGCCGGCTTCGACTTGCATTTGTCTTTCAGCTCTGTGCGGGGGTGAGGGGTGGGGTGATGGGGGGAGGGGGTGATAACGTCCATGCGAATGCGGCTTGTGTCTTCTGTTTTCTGTTGTTGTTTCCTATGTGTCGCATTTCGCATCGGTTTTTACGGTGTTTTTGCCGACTCTCGACTTTTTGCACATGCCAGCTTAGANACGCTGCCGGTTGCTCTGTGAGGCCCTTGTTGCCGCTTCTTATTGCTTCACTTTTGAAACGTCGACCATGCAAAAACCTCGCGTTTTTGCAGCTTTCCAGACAAAAACTTCGAAAACGATGCAAACAATCAACTTAAAAAAAGCAAGAAAAGCATGGTACTTGCGACACTTTCGCAAAAACGCTACCAAAAAACAAGAACAAAAAACATGGGAAAACGAAAACGCCGACACATCGTGTTGTTGACGAAAACCTCGCAAATTACAGGGTTTGCCTGACTTNCATGGGAAAACGAAAACGCCGACACATCGTGTTGTTGACGAAAACCTCGCAAATTACAGGGTTTGCCTGACTTCGACCAAAAAAACCTCCCAACAATAAACGACACACCCCGCGCGGCGCAGACGCACGTGCTACCTTGTTGTTGTTGTTGTTGTTAATGTTGTTGTTGGTGGTGGTGTTGATGTTGCTGCTGTTGTTGTTGCTGCTGTTGAAGTTGTAGTTGGGGGGGGGGCCGCAGCGCCCCATTTGCAAACACCTTTATCACGGGTTCTGGGCTCTTGAAAACCAGCCTGCATGGCTTAAAAAAAGCGGGGGCGTTGGGGAGGGCGCACCCCCCCCCCATTTGCAAACAAACTGCCTGTATGATGACTTAAAAAAATGCCATAACAACTACGTGTTTGACGCAATTCTTGTTGATGGTGCGATGTTCTTCAAAGCCAGCCTGCATGGTGTTAAAACAAGCGGGGGGGTTGGGGGGGGGGGGGCAGCCCCCCCATTTGCAAGCATCTTTATCACGGGTTCTGGGTTTTTGAAAACCAGCCTGCATGGCGTAAAGCAAAAGCGGGGGGGTTGGGGGGACCGCAGCCCCCCCGCAATTCGCAAACACCTTTATCACGGGTTCTGAGAGGATCCATATGGGTTCTGCCTTTGATGGTGCAAAGATACTTGAGGCGACTTTGCGGAAGGCTTTTGGCATTTGCCGTCTCTTGATAAGTGTGGCCTTACGATTATGACAAAGGACCTAGAGATCTGAAGCGTCGCGAAGGCCAAAAGCTCGGCTATCAGGTAGGTTAGTCGCACAGCAAAAGAGAACGTTAGGGTTAAGATTTATCTGGAGGTGCAAAAGGACATAAAAATGTGTCCGCTCGAAGAGGCCGGAGAAAAAACGCCCTCGCGAAAAATCCGTCCGCTTTGTGCTTCACCAAAAAGCCCATTTTTCCGGGGTAGTCGGAGACTTACTGGGCAACAAAAACGCATGTTCTTTGAACGCACGTGGCTCACATGGACGGCCGAAACAAGTGATGTTGCACGATACCTGGCCGACAACAATTTCAAGCCAAGGCGCTAAAGGTAAAAAACGTCCGTCTATTGCCATTTTATTGGGATAGGCCTACGGTTTTTTACAGCGTAATGTCGACAAAATGTCGATAAATTACGGGTTCCGTACGGTTTACGGCTTTTTTACGGGTTGGGCTAAAAAGCCGTAATCCCGAACAATCTTTTGTTAACATACGGTTACTGCTTTGAAGGGTCGCAAAAATAATCTATTTTTTGGGTGTGTAGGATTGATGACAGATTGAGCTTACGATGTGCCAGGCTCGTTGAAGCAAGGTCCCCTCTTAGCTTGCGGAACCCGCAAGACATGGTATTGCGTGTCTGGGAACATGCTTCCAAACAGCTAACGAACAAGAATGTGACCGCTTTGCGTACGCTGTAAATGCCTATTCAGAAACCGAAATACGGCTCAGTTACGGGAAAATCCAGATTTCTCCGAAAGGACGCAACAAAGTGTTCGGTAGCACCTCCAGGTATGGCTTGATTCGAATAATTCGTATACCTTAGTGTGGGTACTATGTATGGCCTTAACATCCCAAAGTAGGAGTTCAATCGTTATAACTACCTGGAGTCTTAAGGTAATGAGAGTGTGTTCTCGAGTTCTTCACTTGGAAACCGGATTTGAACTGCAGAACCTGCGACTGCTGCGCATGGCCAGAATCATCGTGAGGAAAAAGGTCCTGAGAGCTGAAAGTTTCAGCGCTCGCGATGCTTTGTAAGGCTTCTCGATCTTCGAAGGATTTAGGGTTTTGGGGCAGGGTTCGAGGGTTTGGGGGTTTAGGATTTCAATGGCAAAGAGGGCTGCTGAGACCTTGATGAAAAACGTTCTGCTCGGGGTCAACGAAGGGTACCCTGTCTCTGGTTGGCCTCATATGATATCGCCCTTATGGAATGCTTCGACATCAGCACGAAGGCCTAGAAGGGAAGGAGGCCAATACATCGGCTTTCGATGCCGGAAGCTCCACCTGAACAAAGCCTAAACCACACACCCTGAAGCCCTACAGCCCTGAAGCCTTAAAACCTGGATTAGCTCGTCTTTACCCTGTGGCATTATCTCCTGCTGCTCAAGGGTGCAGGGCAATTAGTAAGTAGGTCATAGCTGCGCTAGGACATGAGAAATTACAGTTGGTGCTATCCTCATGAAGGTCTACCTATCTCCGTCTTACTGATTGCACCCAGTCCTAGGCATGTTCAACCGCAGCTTGCGAACCACACAATGAGCGCTTACTGCGCTTTTCTAGACAATGGAATTACACAAATTTGTCTGAGGCTCTTGTCGCCAACCTCACTGACCAAAACAGTGGCCAAAGCCTCACAAAATTGTGCCGGGCTTTTGCACGCACGCTTGGTTGACGGGTTCCGGGTGCTCGGCACCGGCAGGAAGCGAGCACATGTAGATGCGTCCATGTTTGCCGAAATGTGTGCGCCCACGCTAAAATCCCAAACCCAAATCCCTGGCAGGATCCGGAAAGTAAATTTCTAAGTACTAGGAGTTGCCAAAGTGCTGGGTTCTACCTTCCAGATGCTAGTAGGAGTCTGGGAGGCTGAAGGGTCATGAAAAGGAAACGATTCGCCCTGCGTGTGTGCACGGGGGGTCTGCAGCTAAAGCAATTTAGGACTTGGAACTTGAGGTTTAATCATCTGGGGTTTCAGACAACATTTACAAACCTTAAATAACAGGTTCTCGGATTTTGGGCTCAAGTGTTTACGTACGGCCGGCTTTTTTGCTGCCTGCAAAGACTTGCAACCCGAACCCGTAATCTTCACCGGGAATGCCTGAAGGCCAGAAGTCACATAAGCATCTAATATGACATGGCCTGAGTAAGTAGACAAACGCCGGGGGGTCTATTCTCTAATACTCTAAGGCAGGCTATGGAAACAAACGAAGAGCAATGGATGAGTAATTCTAGCTGTTCAGGCCCCTATATTATTTGGCCATGACTTGGGTTACATAAGAGTCTAGTGCAGGGGAACGAATTCAACACTCGTCTTGCAGGCTCAAGGGGCATATACCTATCCCGTAACATATTCGTGAACCTCTAATTCCAAAGCCAAATCCTGAACAAAGGAATCCCAAACCCTTTTGAAGTCTTGCAATGAGCCTCACATGGAAGCCTGAGACCAACCGATGATGGCTTTGTTAATTATAGGGTCCTTCAGGAACTAGGGATTAGGAGGTTATCTATCCCCCTTGGAGCCCCCTCCCATAAGGACACTATAAACTCTCGGGGGCCTCGCCAGCACCAGAAATGGGCATCACTAGGGCCTCGCGGGCACTCTGCGGCCTCATTCAAGCGCAGCTGAAGCAATCTACACGTTTAAATGTTAGAGTCGGACTCCGTCAAGTGCTATGGGGGTTACCCAAATGGCAGAAAACGAAACTAGAAAATCGTCTGGCCAGGGGCAGAGGAAAACCTACATAACAAAACTCGCAGGAATGGTGATGGGCGGTCGTAGCAGAACTTCCAGGTCGGGAAAAATGGTAGTGACCATGCCATGACCGAATGATATCTGGTGATTGCAACATGTAACCACCAGAATCATCGGCACCTTTGTAAACCCAAAGCCCGGAATCCTGCAGCCTTAGGGTGTAGGGTTTCTTTATACAGTTTGAAGCCCCAAACCGTAAAACCAGGGACTTAGGCATTAGAGCCTTTGCAAACCCCTTACAAACTACCTGTCCTAATGGGCTCCATGAGCACTACCATTACGGAACTGAGTCCCTCAAGACCATACCCATCATGGCGAAGGTTCCATCGTTTCTGGGTTTGGGGTTTAGGGTACATATCGGCTTCTGGAACCTCTCAACCAACCATGAAGGGTCCCTCTAATTTCAGGAGTACTTCCCCCCCCCCCCATCGTGCTCGCTTATAAACCCTATGAAACCCGATCACCTCTATCAACCTCATAAACCCTTTAAAGCCCCAAACTGTAATAGGGTTTAGCTAGTGGGAACCCTCCATCAGCCTCCTGGCTGGACCCGGCGTCGGCAAAGAAATCGAGGCGGGTTTGAAGCCTCGCTGTGATGCCGGCCTCCAACCTGACGGTTTCTAGGCTTCTTTGTGCTCACCTTAACCTGCCAAAAGTGTAGGGTCTCGATCAAGTCCACATTAGGGATAAATTGTAAGAACCTACAACATAATTTAGGGTAGGCCCTAAATATTTGATAAAGATCCCAAGAATTCGGGGTGTCGCCTTCTTTGGGGCTTCGGCGAAATGCAGTTTTTGGGGGTGTGGTTTCCTTGTGGTTGGGCTTAGTTGTTGGGTGCAACTAGAGCTTAAGTTCTGAGCTGCTGATCTTCAAGCCAGGCTCAGCTGCACGAGCCCTGGACCCGAATAGAGAGGCCTGGCGAAGGAATAGCAACATCCTTGTAGTCACCATGTTCTTTTTGACTAGAACATGCCTCCGCCACACCCTTGTCTAAGCCCTTGCGCTGCCCTACATCGGCGTGGTGGGGACGGGGGGGGGGGGGGGNGGGGGGGGGGGGGTGCAGGAGGGCTCATGCAACGTAGGCTTCAACCTTGGAGCTCTGCGGTTGGGGAATGGGTTCCACGGATTCCGATAATTGGTTTGTGGCCTTGGCTACAGGATACGGCATCCGGGTACTCTCTAGTCTAGTTTGACATAATACTATATAGTGCAGTCGAATATCGCAAGTTTGCTTGCGTTTGGGGTGGTTTAACGTATATGGATTCCAAGATTTGGAATCCAAACCGACAACCTTGCCAGAGAGCCGAATGCCCTTGACTTCGAAACGACCCTAAACTATACATGCCTTCATATCATAAGATAGTCTGTTTTGGGGTGCACCCCTCCTCCATGAAGGGGCGTTGGGCTCTCCGGGATCGCTTACAGGGAATCCGGGCCCCGGTCGCCTGGTGCCACGAAGCCGTTGCAGGCACCTTCAGGGAGTTTCCGAAAATAGGGGAGCCTAATATAGTATCCTAAATAGTAGGATCCTTATTATAAGGACCCCAAAATAAGGTACCCCGAATTTTCGGAAACTCCCTTTACTGCGCAGAGTTGCCTTCTCGGGGCTACCGATGTATACTTTGTGTGGTTACCGCGTTGATGAATACGATGTGGGGCCCTAAGCACAACAAGGCTAGACTGGAGACCTAGCAAGCTTAGTACCAGGGCAGAACTTGTCAGTAAAACCAGCCCACACAGCGTTTAGGTATCGGGTTCGCTTCAAGTTCTGAATCGCGGACTATTCTTTCTCTCCGGGCAGCCCAATGCCCCAGTAGCCGTGCCCTGGATTCATTCAACCAAAAACTGCGTGTGCTTCTATGTAAAAGCGGTCCATGACCGCACCCCGGCCGAAAAACAAGTCACTCTTATGACTCCCTGGTGCTTAGTAGGGAATGGAGGAATGGATCCCTATGGCCCTATAGTAGTCCCTATATAATCCCCCACTAATAGTCCCCATAACCCATTCCCCCATTCCCTACTAAGAACCAGACGGAAGAACGCTCCAGAGGCCAAGCCCACCATGAAGAGTAATTCCCTTTGGCGCTCGGGTGCGAGTTGGGGGGTAAACCGCCGATGTGAGCCCCGAGCTTCTCCATGCATGTCCGCATGGCGGTCGCGACGGCCTTCAGGGTCACCGGTGTCCCTGCCGTGGTGCGCCACGTCGACACGGAGTATCGGACAGACAGCAGGCATTCGCAGTCGTCTGCCAAGAGCACGAGGGATGCATTCTTGCCAGCTGCATGAGCTAAGTAAGGCCTGGTTGACTCGCTGCCATAGCCCGGGTCGGCAATCCGAGGCCACGGTTGCCCTGGCTGCTTGGTGTGCGGAGAGCAACTACCTGGCACGTAGAACAGAATTGGAACCTTGCATTAGCACCCGTTGCGACCGCCGGCGGGACACACAGGCGTAGTGGAATACCATGGGCAACTGTGACTGCAGCTCATGTGATATGAAGAAACCGCTGTGGCCATATTTCACCCGCATTTTACTTTGAACCCTGATCCCCAGGGCCCTCGGGCTGTTGCCTAGGAGAAGGATGATGACAAACATGTTGTGGCTTAGAGGCTTAGAGTTTCGGGCTTAGGTCTTTATAGGGTTTGTCCGGTCCAGGGATAAGGCTTCAGGGCGGT
Organism: Symbiodinium sp. clade A Y106; assembly: GCA_003297005.1. Taxonomy (NCBI): domain Eukaryota; class Dinophyceae; order Suessiales; family Symbiodiniaceae; genus Symbiodinium; species Symbiodinium sp. clade A. The sequence goes on along the minus strand of BGNK01002991.1, from coordinate 59,066 downwards.
CATGGAGACAACCAGCCAGGAAGGACTGAACCAGTCCGAAACGTTTAATCTGCAACTCTCATGTCTGGCAACGCTCTACTGAACCTTAAACCCTGAAGCCCTAAACCCAAAACCCTTAACCCCGAGACCCTAAAGCCCGAAACCTTACAAACCCTAAAACCTAAACCCCAAAACCCTAAACCCCAAAACCCTAAACCCTATAAACCCTTTTTAAAACCCTAAAACCCTATAAACTCTATAAACCCTATAAACCCTACAAACCCTAAAGCTCAAAACAACAACCAAAATTGTTCATCTCTTAGTCACCAGATGCACCTCGGAGACACAGCGCGAGGATCGCGGCAAGCGTCCAGCGGCCGCTCGGCCTCTGCAGCTGCGAGTGTCGGCGTTTAATATTAGGGGCCTTAATGATTAGAATAGGATTTTGGGCTCTTTTGTAGTATTAGGGGCCTCAATGCCTTGCTGATCAGCAAGGGATTTTGGGCTCTTTTATCGTATAACTATAACAGGAACCATGAGGAGTAATATTGGTAATTCACCGCTTGTGCCCAGAAGCTGTCCATTTTGACTGACAACCAACCAACCAACTTCTAGGCTCCTACATTAGGCTATAAGCGGTTAGGGTTTAGGGTTTAGGGTTTAGGCCCGGTCAACCCTAAAGCCATAAAGCAGACGCCTGTTTGATGAACCCCTCTCCCATCCAAGAAAGGCTCGTACGAATGGTCTCATCCGGCGTCTGCGTAACTGTTAAACCCTAAACTTGGGCTTGTGGCTACCCCTGAACCCCTAAACCCTAAAGCCCTAAAGCTCTAAAACTCTAAACCCCCGCCATCCTAAGCAGAGTTACGCTTACCCGAAGACTCCAAAACCCCAAGCCTTCTACCCCCCCTCCCCTCCTCCCTCTCCAAAAAAAACACACCTAAATCCCATACCAGAAACCTCAAAGCGCCACACAACAAAACAACTCCCATGACTAATCAAACAAAAGAAGACCTTGCAAAGCCCTTGCAACACCCTTTATAAACCCCTTTCTGTGAACTTTAAGGACTTTAAGCCACCCTTGCGAACACCCGTTTCAAGCCCTGCATAAAATAGAACTGGACCGACGCCGGAAACCCTAAAACCTAAACACTTACATAATATAGAACCTTCATAGGGCTTCTCTAGATCATTATGGGATGCCTTTGAGGAAGGTTTCAGGGTTTGAGTGTAAGGACTTGACAGCCTTTGTGTTTTACTGTTTAGTGCTGTAGGCCTGTGGGGGCTCAGCGGGGCTTACGGCATTAGGGCTTCAGGGTTTCCGGGCTCAGTATTTGTATAGTGCTTGTTTTTTGGTGCGAAAGCATTTGTAGGGTCAAGTTCTTTCGGGGTCTTCGAGTTAACCCTAGTCCCTAAACTCTAACCCCTGAATCCCAGCCCCCTAAACTGTAAACAGGGACTTGTTAAGATGAGAGACCAGAGCCCGACAGGATGGCTTAATAGGCAGCCCTTTATAGAACCCCAGGGTGTGCACCTCCGCATTTTTGCTGGCGCATCGTTCATGGTTGGCATCTATGCAGGTCACAAGCCGAGCCCAAGAACGATCCAACTGGGAAGGAACGGTATAGGGACTATCAGGGGAGTCCTCTAGTTTGGTGAGGAGGTGTGGTTCCCAAGCAGAAGTTGCCGTTTGCTGCACGCCCGTTCTAAGAGCTATCCAAAGGCGCAGAAAACAGGAGATGAAGAAACGAGACAAACAGTGATGCTAATAGTCATATGTCATATCACCCTGATGTTGCTTGATCAGGGATGCTGACAGTACTCGTGAAAGTGATAATGGCATGTGTGCTTGGATCTCGAGCCCAAATGCTGCAGTCGACATGCCGGAGATGCTTGCTGAGGCGTCCAGACGGCATGGCTAAACCCTGCGTCCAAAGAATGACAAGCAGTCGTTGAGGTTCATAAAGAGAGCGTTCCTGAAACTGTTCATGGGCGACGGGAGTTACAAACAATGATGGTACCAAAGGCTCGCGCACAGTTAAATCAAGGGGTCACTACTTCCCACACCATCGAAAGGAACCGTCACTGTTGAGTGGAGCCCGGTTGAGCCGATGACACATCTCCAAGTTTAGACAGCTAAAGCCTACAACTTGAGACCGCAATCTTGTCTACAGAATCCTAGACCCAGTCTTGTTAAGGATTCTCCTCAGAGAGTCCAATAGGCATTGCTTGAGGAACGAAGCTTAAATCAAAAATCTTCAGCGCCTCTCTAATTTAGGGGCCTATCAGGCCCCAAAGAACCCTATTGCAACCTTTCAAAAGAACGATAAGGGGCATGGGGCTCGCCGGGTCTACGGCGATTTAACCCAGAGACTCCAATATCCCTTACGTCATAGTAGGGATCCTGTTATAATTTAAGGTATATTCCTTAATTAAGGGATATTGGAGTCTCAGGGAAGCTGGGCCCCTCTGAAGCAGAGAGCCGGCAGCCAGGGCGCAAGTCCCTGAAAAGAGACCCTGAAATCCCACGCGACTCGGTGCTTAGGGACTGGTGGGTTGGGGTTCAGGGTTGAGGGCTGAGCCACCGGTTGAAACCATAACAGAATGCCATATATCCTTAATGGAGGTAGTGCCCGAAACACTGAAGACTTAGCAGCAGGGAGAACATCTTGCTTGCTGTGTCCAGCTTCCTTAGCAAAGAACCCAGCAGTGCGTCCCTTCATGCTAAGGTTTTCAGAAGCGGCTTCAGACAGTCAGTACATGGGGAACCCGATAACCCTCTTCTGTACAGATAGTCTTGTCTTAATATCCTATACGAGAACCTGCTTTCAATGTCCCTTTCTTCCCATTTATAGGGCTGCTTATCAGTGAGAGCGAGCGATAGGACTCCTCATGTAGAGGCCAAGGTCGCGACCGTTCGCAGTAACTTGGGCCACGAAGGCTTCGCCCCTGGCTGATGAGTCGGCTTCTGGGTCTTCTGCGTTTAGGGTTTAGGGTGTAGGATTTAGGGCTTTAGGGTTTAAAGGTTTAGGGCTACAGGGGCTTGAAGGGGCTGTGCAAAGGGCTTATATTGTATTATGGAAGTTCTCTTATAGCTGATATCTAGAGGTGTTTGAATTGTCCCCAGGGTTTCTACCCCAATACCACTGCTTCTGGGGTCGGGTATGACTTCGAAAGCGTATGTGAGTTAAATAACAGCTTAGATGCACTAGAACGACACCACGTTGAATTGATTTAGTTAGACGGTAGCACTGTTAGGTTTAGAATGCGCCCTAGTTCCGGACCGTCTCAGATAAGCTCCCTCCCAACCTACAAGCCCAAGCTTTCGAATCACTGCGCAGGAGGAAAGCGAAACTGCCGCGGTCGCCTGACAGTCCCCGTGTCATTACCTCAAGCTACCATGGCATACTTCTTTGTTGGTCTTTCTTATAATCCCCAATACACAGCTTGTTCTGATGGCGACCTTGATTTGTACACCAAAACCGTATGTTAATTATTGAGGCCTCTCGTCTATGAGCAAGCTACCGATACATATACATGTATATATATATATGTATGTACAGGGCTAGAATTCGGGGTCTTGCATCTATAAGCCATCCCAACACCCACAAGTGCTATCGTTTTGTGTGTGTGCGTGACTCTCCATCCCAAAGACCGGATCCTCGTGCAGGTACCAATTATCTCGAGTCAGAAGCCCTACATCCCGGAAGCTCTGTACCTAGCGGTTTAGGGTTCAGCGTTTGAGGTTTACCAGCAAAATAGCCCTGAAAGGTACATTGCTGGCTTGAGGGGCTGGGGCTCTCTTGATTAATTCCATACCGCAAACAGTCCTAAAATCCAAATCCAGAACCCTGAAAGAAGATAAAGCCCCTACCCTCAACCTTAAGCCCCAAATTACCCTAAACCCTATAGCCTATAGTCAATAGAATCAGCAAAACCCCTTAACACTAAACAGCCTAAAAAACCGTTGCCTCACGGCCACGAAAGAGACGGAGGCCCCGGAGAGCGCGGCGCCCCGAAGCCTGCCAGGCGCAAAGCTCACTTGTCCAGCATACTACTATGGGAAGTAAAGATTGACTTTCGGGGCTATACCGGGTAAATAGTAGCCCAGAAAGGTTTGAGGTTACCTACTCTACTACGATGTTGTGGCAGAGAGTTCTGGGTTTTGGGCTGCCACTGGTTGAAACAGTGTGGGTCTTGGGTAGATAGTTGACGGAGTGGGGCTTTGGGTTTAGAGTTCACTTGGGGTACTTGAAAGTAGAAACTGTTTTTGTGATTGTTTGTTTTAGGGTCTTTTCTCTTTTTGGAACGATACGTTCGGTAATTGAGGCAGCTTTCATGTAACAACTTCGGGTTTTCGGGTGTTGGCTCGACGAGACTCTATATCTTGAGGCTTCGGAAGTAGCAGAACAGGACTACTGGTTCTTGCAGCTTTCCAACCCGTTCACGCAGAACATACCCACACACGCAACAACGCAAACACACACCCACCCACCCACCCACCCACCCACCCGCCGAGGCACGCATGCAAGCACGTTCACGCACACGCAAACACACCCGGTTTACGCTTTCCATTTAATGTGCAGGGCTTATGATTTAGGGTTTAGGACATCAAAGTTTAGGACCACAGGAGCTATGAACTCCTGAGCCCTGGAGTCGAAAGCATTCGAAAGCACTGGGAACTTGTCCGCATCGAGTTCTGTCTAATTTGACTAATGCACCCTTTTTGAAAATGGGTATCCTTTTCGAACAGTGGTATGGCCGGTATGGCCACAAAATAGTAGATGTCTTTTCATTCTGAAGGTACCTTGGTGCTTCATGGCCTCGCATCCCTGAGACCTGAGACTCATAGAACTTGTTGAAACTATTCGCCGGGCAGTTCGCAACGGTTTCGGGCGTGAGGGATTATGGACCCACCTTGCGACATTTTGCAGGTAAGCGCTCATTTTCGCAGATTGCCGGCGAAACCTTGAAAAGCTAAAGCCGGGAACATGAAACTGTAAACTTTGAACGGGTCAGAAGACTAAGGAGCCCCAGCGGCAAACGTCCGCCATCGAAGTCCTCCAGTGCCGACCAGGAGGTCGGGAAAAGGCCGGTGACCTTCCAGAACCACGAGTTCTTCCTTCGTTTTGGGATCGAGTGTTTGGGATCCTTAAGGGTTCGGTGATTTAGGGAATAAGGCATGGCTTGGACCAGTCTAGCTACAATGACAGCTACAACAACAGCGACGAAAACAACAACGACAACGACGGCGGCGAGGACGACGAGGAGGAGGACGACGACGACCGTGACTACTACCACATACTACGTCTACTAATTGCTACTGATCACGACCACGACTTCGACGACTACCTCAATCACCACGACCACGAACACTGCGATCGCGACCGCGAAGACCCATGACTTCGACCACCTCGGCTGCGACCGCCGCGACCCCGACCACGACAACGCCCACTGCCACTACCACTACGAGACTACGTCTACGACTGCCACTGCCAATGCCACTAGCACTAGAACTAGCAGTAGCGCTAGCACAACCACTACCACTACCCACAACCACGACGACGACGGCAACGACCACTACTACCACGACTGCTGCTGTGCTACTAGCCATACTCGAACTGGTAGTCGTAAAGGAACTAGCAGTGCTTGCACAAGGACATGCCCCCATGGCCTCCCGAAACTCCTTGCAGGCGTAGTATACACCTGGGCAGCAGATGCCAAAGAGGGGCTTGCAAAATGATTCGGCAATGCCTCGCGGCAGAATATAGCTGCATGGAAAGCAGAACTGTAAGAACAGAGCCTTTGAGAAACGGTAGGCGCAAAACAGACCGAACAACCCCCTGTGCCCATGTCTGTGCAAAGCCCCTCCCGGCCAAGTGATCAAACAAGGGTGTCAAAGACCGGGGCTACTGCCACACGCAGACGTAGTAGTGGAAGCAGAAGAAGAAGTAGTCGCAGTCGTAGCAGTAGTAGTACTCGTAGAATCAAGTAGCAGTAGCAGTAGCAGTAACAGTAGCAGTGGCAGTAGCTGTAGCAGTAGCAGTTCAGATAGCGGCAGCAGCAGCAGCAGGAGTAGTACCAGCAGCGATAGCAGCAGCAGCAGGAGGAGGAGTAGTAGTAAGAGCAGCGCAGTAGTAGCACAGCAGTTGGAGAGCATACTCGGTCCGAAGGTTCGCGAATGTGGCAGTGCAATCCTAATCTTGAGCTTGCGTCATTGGGGCCACGACCCTTAAGCCTCGGCCCGAAGAAGCCCCAAAACTGCCATATAAGCTGCCTTGAGTCTATCTTATAACCTACTTCACGGTAGGGTCTTAATTTGCAACCCCCTATAGCCCTGCAGAGACGTCGATGCTGTAGTCACAGATGCCTGCGGAAACTAAACCCGAGGCAGCAAACCTAAACCCTAAAATGCCGTAAAACATCGAGACCCTTGCAGGCCGCAGCATGGCGGGCATTCCAAGTAGGATCTCGGAACTCCTCCATACGGCGCAAGTTGTAAACCATGTTCAGCGGGGCGGACATGGAACCAAGACACTATGGCCAGTACGACTGCCTTTCAAGCTGGGGGCTTTGCTTTCCATGTTTTCGATGGGGGTTTTAACTTGTAGCCCCAACTCTTGCAACGTAGTTGAAGGTTGTGACGGCGATCACAGTTACTGTAAGCATGATGAACCTTGAAGTAAGAATAGGGAGTTAGAGCCAACGGTAGAAACCCAAACCACATCTGAACTCCAAGCGCGTCGAACATCATCAAGGCTCTCGGCCCTCAGGCGCTTTAAGACTCTTGAGCCTACACACCAAACGCGTGGGGCTCTGCAGCTCTCCACGTTCTGATGCTTGAAAGCCTGGAAACATGAGGCTCCGTGCACCTAAACTTAACGAAGAAACCTCAGCAGCGAAAGATAGATCCGCAAACCCTCAACCCGAAAGCCCTAAACTTAAACCCCAACCCAAATGCTGTTGCCTCGGCAGGTGTTCCGTCAGCCAAGCATCCGGCCTCGAACAAAAGCAACACATCTAAAACAGGGACCTTCCCCAGCATAGGGCATTGGGGTGTATATTGTATCAAAATATAAGCATTATGTATGTATGCATGCACGCATGCATGAATGCATGTATGTATGTATGTATGCATGGATGCATGTATGTATGTATGTATGTGTGTAAGTAAGTATGTATGTATGCATATTTAGAAACCCTGCGCACCAATATCGCTAATGGTTCCGGCATCTATCGTACTGATCTTTCTTAGTGTCCGCAGGCTTCGGCCCAGCCCGCGAAGCTTCTGCTCCACTCCTAATGTAGGAACCTGATTCAGACACCTTGGGCCTGAGGGTTCCTTTAAAGGGGTCCATAAGGGTTACTGTAAGGGATCTAGAACAATAAGACGAAAAGGGTACTATAATTATGTAGGAACCTGATTAAGAAACCTTTGGTCTTTTTAGGGTTCCTTATATGAATCCTACTATTTTGGGGTTATAGGCCCAGGGTTTCTTAACCAGGTTCCTACATTAATCCCGAACAGCAGGCCTAAAGAATTTCTGATATTGTTCCGGAGGGTTCCTTGGTATAGCTCTAGAAAACAGAGCCTAAGTCCTATTCAGATGGTGAGAAAACCCCGACACTATGGGTTTCAGACCATGCCCTAAATTTGTTTTCTGAAGGTCAGGAAGAATCACCATAATGGACTCTTAGGCCTCTGGGCCAAACACCCCCAAAGTTACGGAATATACCTGAAACTACGACAGGCTCAACATCATGATTTGCGGTATATGCCTTTAAAAAGCCTGAGAAGGGCCTTGATAATAGAACCCCATAAAACCTACAGACCTTGAGGTATCTTCCCTAAGTGCGGGCTGCTGGCTCTTCGGGCAGCCGAGCTTCAGGATGCCGAGTTCGGAGCGTATCTCTTGTTCGAAAATTCTGAGAGTCGAAAGTCCTATATAGGTGGTTGTCAAAATTAGGATCCCTTTTTGGGTCCCTATTATAATACGGCACCTATTATTTAGGGTACCCAACAAGGGACCAAAATTTTGACAACCACCCATATAGTATCCCTTTATTGGGTTCCTTACCATGCTATAAATATGCCCAAGGCCCAAATTTAAAGGAGACAAAGCTCCGACATGGGAGTTGTTGAGATAAAGGCGCTGTGATTTTTCCCGTGTATCAGGATCGTAGAATTGTGGGTCTTTTCTTGAGCCCCTTGCTTTGGAAACTTTCAATTTTGGTCGTGGTTCTTTGCGAGTCTGCAGAAATAACCTCCTCACGCCAAAAGCGATCCCGCAACACACAGAAAGCCACCATGCGCAAAACCTCATGGAACCCTGAAGTCCTAAACCCTATGGAACCCTGAAGTCCTAAACTTTAGGGTTTAGGCTTTTTTTTAGGGTTTAGGGTTTAGGGTTTAGGGTAAAGCCCTGAAGTCTCCATAAACCTCCCTACACCCACGAAGTCCTCGTCAGCGAAGACGACCTGAAACTTCATTCCATCTCTATGCGCTGTATGGTGTTAAAGGACTCTATGGCCATGATCCAATCTTGTGCCCTGGGTTTTAGCTTATTATTATCCTTATTATTATCATTATCCTTATTATTATTATGTTGCAGGCCTGGGGATCCAGGGCTCTGAAGGTTTCAGGGTGTGAGCTGGAAGAGGTCGGAGTATGCGGTGAGTTCGTTAGGGACCCATAACACCCAAACCCCAGAGGAACCCTAAAACCCTAAACCCTAAATCCTAAACCCTACAACCCTAAAGCCCTAAAGGTCTAAAACCCTAAAACCCTCAAACCCCTGGAGTTGCATGCTGTTTGGACGGGCTCGGCTTGGACTCGGGGGCCGACTCTCATCTCTAGTCACTCTACTCCCCTATCAGAACAAGCAAAACCATCCATTTTGGGAGCTGCCTATAAAGAATCCACGACCCAAGAAGGCAAAAGCATAACACAAGAGTCTACCCAAGAGCCTAAAGCCATCGTCAGCTGCTCACCCTGGCCCCTAGTACGAAGCTGCATCGGATACGTTCTATCCTAAACCCACTGAGCTAATTACCAAAAACAACAACACCTTGGACTGGTGGAGCAAGGGATTATAGGGAGCCAACTAAGACAGCCGATTGTGTTTCGCTCCCCGTACATCGGTATTCGAATCCTCCCATTCGCGTTTTTGAGATTGCCGCGCAAGCCGGGCCGACGACGGCGAGTACGAGAAATTGCGGATTACTTCCATGTGATGACAAACCAACGACCATCAAAACCGAGGGAAATAAGTAGAGTTAGGGTTTGGATTGATATGACAAGGGCTCATGTTCCTCAGGTTGGCTGTTGTTGTAGCGCTATGCTGCTGAACCCATGACCAGAATCATTAAACCTTTAAGCCATAAAGCCCTAAGCCCTCAAACCGTCAAACCCTGAAGTGCCTAACCCCTTCAACCTTAAACCCTAATCCTGATCAGCCCTACACCCCACAGCTTTGGGCTGTTGGGCTTCCCTGCCTCAGCTTTTTGGGGTTGAGAGCTTTCGTGGCACTCGGCTTTCAGGATTTGGCCCCAGGCTCTGAACGAAGTACTGGATGACCGGGTTCTTTTGAAAGATCTAGAAGCGTGTTTTAAGGGGTCTACAAGGCTTGCAGGATTTCACCAGGACAGGTCTAGGATTTGACTCCTTGCTTTGAAGCATGTTCATCTCGGAGCGCTACACGCAATGGTTTAGGCTGTAGTTTAGAGTACCGCGGTGCCAATACTGCCGTATGTGCTTGTACCAGTTTTTAACCCTAGACAGCCCGCCAAGCCTTGCACCGTTGTGTTTCGAAGTCCTGAACACTAAATTACATCACAACCCGTCCCTAGAAACCAAGTCCTAAATCCTGAACCCTCAACCTGAACGACCTGCCTAACGTCTTGGCGTTCATAAGCCATTAAGGCGTACTACCAGGCGCCCTGCGACCTATGATGCAACTTCCGGAGCTGTGCTGCTGTGGTGCTCTTGCAAGGATGAATCTGTAATTGAAATGAAGGCAGCATGGTGGCCTTGTAACTTCCCATTTTCTGCTTCTGGGACCTATAAGCCCCAAACGCGAAACCCTGAACCCCAAACCTCAAACGCCTAGCACAGGGGGTGGCCATAGAACGGCACCCGAAATCTAACGCCCCGTCTCTTCTGTCGCCCAGCTGCGTAGCCCCAGGCATCCGGCAGATGCATGTTTACCTGGCCAGCCTTGAAGGTTTGAAGTAATATAGGGTAATGAGAATAGGGTTTTTAGGGCCCATGATTATACTATAGTTACAATATGAAGGTTTAATGTAAAGTAGTTATTTCTTTCAAGGGCTTGACAAAGGAGATGCTTGACCTGCCTTGCTCGTTTTTGTTGACGCCCCTTTTCTCCCCGCCAGGATTGAACTTTGAGGTTTTCAGGTTTAGGGTTTAAGGTACATTAAGCCCAAACACAAACGAGCCTCGGGCCTCGGGCCCCTCAGTGGCTAATTGTCAGGCCAAGTTGGGGCCATAGGTGGCCTCCCGAGTACCAACACATTTTTAAACTATGAGGAAAAGGATCACAACTCTCTCCTGCTCTATGCTCCAACTTGATACCCTCTGCTTGAAACCCTCAACCGAAAACGCCCTAAACCGTGAAAAATGCCAATGAAAACCCTGTGAACCCTTCTAAAAGCCTGGACAACCTGCAGTCAAAATCCTATAAGCCCTTGCTAAAATATATGGTTGATACTACGTGAAGAACCATCCGAAGCACAGATCTCAGCCCCTGGCCCCTAAAGGAGTTTCGGGTTCAAGTCTTATGTCAGGGTTATCCAAGGGAATCGAAACAGTGTATAGTGTACCGGTGGGGCATTTCAGGGCTGCTAGATTGTAGCTTTAAGCAAGGAGGATTATGGACCCACTACCCTAAACCCTAAACCCTAAGCCCTGAACCCTAAACCCTAAACCCACTATAGGTACAACAACCTATAGCCACCGTAAGCCTCAAGCCCGAACCGCTTCACACGCCGAGCCCTGATACCTCAACAGTCCCAGGCCCTATATAAAGCCTTTACCTCAAGTTGGCTCTGCTCTCGCAAGGGTTGCATGTCTGCCTACGCTTGCACTCCGTTGTGACGCAGACAACGAACTCAGCAATTCGCATTGGCCTGCTCGTGACAAGCCTCGCATGTCCCCGGGTCTGACATGTATCGGTCTCAATCACCACATCTCCTAGGTCGACAGACCAAAGCTCCGTCTTCAAGAACGATGCCGGACGACTGGTGACAGCCGAGTCGTTGGAATGGCAAGAACTCTTTAGTTGCAAAGGCAACGCAAGCCCAAGGAGGGGAATCACAATAAAGCCTTCGACTGCGAAGTTCAAAGCTGGTTCTTAGAAGGCAGGTATGTTATCTCTCAACATTCCCCAGCTCCCCAACCTTCAGAACTAGTAGGCAAGGCATCAACCACAACCATAGTGCTCAGTGCCATGCATAGCGCTGCTGCGAGGGCGTCCAAACCACTTGCGGAGACCAAACCTTACTTCGCTGGTTTCGGGTTTAGGTTTAGGGTTTGGGGTTTAGGGTTTGGGGTTCAGGGTATAGGGTTTAGGGCTTCGGAGACTTTGGGTTCGGGGGAAAGTGGCTTAGGCTGTGGGAGTTTTGCTTTTAGAGGATGCATTGTTCGGTCCGCAGCACTTAGCTGCTGCAGGACTTGTTGTTTTGGAGTTAGGGTTTCGGGTAGATAATTAAATGGTATAGACAGATATGTGCTCTGTACTGAACGTTTCACTCGTATGGGTTGAGGTGTATGCCAGAGACTCAAAGCAGCTTCTGCAACAGCGAATCTACCCGGCAAGACATCTAAAAGGTCCACGGTCGGAGCTACAGTCTTTGTGATGAGGGCTTCCGATGCAGGCATTCCGAGCGCTCTCATCACAGAAGAAGCTCCACAGCATCTGTGCTTCGAACAGCGAAGTTTTCAATATTCAGCCAAGTTGCCCAGTTGACGTTGCCCTGCTTCTCCTGCAGCGTCTCTCTTCTTGTGCCCAACACCAAAAACTCCAATCGTTCTGAAAACTGGCCGTCATTTGGCAAAGGCTCAAACTACTAAATGGGGCTCGGAGGCAGACCTTCTTTCCGATACTTACGGCCCCACTTTTGGGCCTGGCTACACCAGATTTGTTTTGTGTGCAAGAATGCCTACGTAGGCTTAGGCAATGCATACGCAAGTTTACTGAACCGGCGAGTTATCTGCTGACCGATTCGACGGTAGCTAATCAGAAGATGCACGATGGCTTAGTGTCCGCGGCCCCCGAGATTTGGAGCTGTTTGGTTTAAGAGGTTTGTGACTGAGGGTTCATATGGGTCTATTCATAATCAGAATAGTTTTCGGGACTTAGGGTTCATATGGGTGCATTAACAATCAGAATAGTTTTCGGGAGGATGGACTATAGCATACTGTAACCATGCAAGGACTATGAGGCAATATTCTGAACAATGATTCCGACCCTAAACCCTAAACCCTAAACCGTGTAGCTTACACCGTGAATCTCTTGGAGCTTAAACCCCAAGCCCCCAAGTCCTAACCACACAGTCAGGGCTGGCTTCGAGCCTGAAGCTCCAATCGGTATAGGGTCTCCGGTTTAGGGTGTATTGTTGTTTAGGGTTTAGGGCTTAGGGGTTATAGGGTTTAGGGGTTATAGGATTTAGGGTTTAGGGTTTAGGGTTTATACGATTAAGAGTCTGCTGTTTGGGGTTCGAGGCTTCAGGATTAGAGTGTTTCGGGGGCAGAGTCTACTGCTTACAAGGGTGCAGGGCTTCAGGTTTTCCTTCGCACTGTCCCTCTATTAACGTCAGGGATTTCGTTCGTAAGCCCTACAGCCTCGAGACCCAAGACTCAAAAATGAAACGCAACTTTGGCACCACGCGGCTGAAGTTGATTCGCCAGCAGCCCCCAACCTGCTTCTGATCGACAACCTCTGCATTATCCCTTACCAGGAGAATACCATAATTCCCGTGGTTTGCCGTATCTAAGCTACTGGTAGTGCAGGATTTTGCCCATCAATCTACATCACTCTTGAGTTCGCAATTGCGGAGGCTGTGCTGCATTCGCAGAGGATATACCAGACAAATAGACAAATATTTCCGGCCGTTTGATGGTCTAAGACACGCACAGTCTTCTGAACTGAGCTGCATCTCTACGTTGAAACAGCCAAACGACACACCCACCAAAATCCCGAATCAAAACCCCGCTCAACATACGACTTATGATATCCTGAGCAGATTCAACCCTAAACCCAGTAAGTTCCTAGCAAAACCAACTAGCGGCTGCAACTGTAGATCCGGGACTTTCTTGTCCAGTATCTTAGGAGAACTAAAGGTCAACCTTTGGAAATATGCCGGGCTTTTGGTACCACAAAAAGGATGAAGGTCAACTCCTCTGCTACTCAGTAAACCTTTGAAAGTAAAGCTTAAACCCTGGAAATCAGAGACCCTACCCCAAACCAAACACTCTGGGTGCATTTTGATTGAAAAATACCATCAACAATTTAGAAGAGTGCCATCCCCCAGTCCCACTTAGGGCTACCTAGACCGCGGATTGGTATGCCAATTTTTCGTTGCGTAGCCGTAGCTTCTTCTTGTGAGGTGCTAACCATAAAGTAGGTTAAAGAAGAGCGGGAAGAACGTTGGAACCGAGAAAGGGGACCAGTTAAAAAAACCCTCTCCATTGCTCGAAGCTGTAGGTTTGCCTAGAGAGACGAAGACCCATCAGTCCAGCAATACAACGTTTCTGAATAGATGAGGTTTAAAGAAGTCAAAAACAGTTTGGCTTTCGGACTTAGGGTTCCGGTAGGACTATGCGGAGCCGACCAGACTAGTAGTCCCCTGGTCAGGCATCATAGATTTGGTGAAAGCATCAACGAGAGATTCAATGCTTGGGGTCTGCAACATGTCAAGCCGAGGTTGGGAATTGTCGGGGTTTAGGGTTTAGGTTCAGCTTTCATTGTGCACCCGAGTGGCAAAGGGTTGCGCTGCCCGGCAGGGTGCATGTGGCACGCTGTCGGAATGCCTCAGTGTACAAACCCCAATGCCCCACGCCCTAAACCATATACACCCTAAACCCTAAGAACGCCCGCTACCTCAAACGCAAACACCCAGCTATGAGGACAACTGATCATATTTGTAACCACAATACTCATAATCATAAGACGAACCATGAAAATGGCAAATAATAAAAGTGATCATAACGATGCTAGTAGTCAGCAATATTATATCGGCTCTGGTCTAGCTTTTGCAGGGTAGCCGCTCTTGTTCGCAATTCTTGTTCGCAACCACAGATTCCACAAAGTAGTGTTCGTACGAAAAAACCCTTAGCAAAAGACCCCTCAGCAAGGCACGCCCAATCAATTCACATGAAAAGCCCCTATATAGGCTATAGAGCACTGTGACATACATAAACACCATGACGATGCTCCAGTATACTGAGACCTCAGAATCTCGCTCGACGACTCGAAACCTGAACTGCTAGACCCTGAACCTCGAAAGCCTAAACCCCATATGGGCCCCTGACGCCAAGGCAATCTCACAGCACCATTGCGATGGGCGCGTGGGATTCCCGATCTGTCCTTCTTCGTAGGCTTTAGTGAGGGTTTAAGGTTTAGGGGTTTAGGACTTCGGGCTTCTAGGGCTTTGGGAAGCGGTTTGTCTGAAGTTCAGGGCGTAGGCTTTGGGGGTTCGAATCTGCTCATGCCGATGTGGCGCTTATGAGGCTTTTTGGGGTTCGGCTGGCAATCTAGGAGAACAAACAGACATGCCAAACTCATACTTCTTGATTAGTCCAAGAAACAGTAATAAACTATCAGAGTTAGACAAAATAATACATGTGCAACAAGTCTTTGAGCTCGGTACCGGAAGCCTGAACAACAAGGTGGCGGCATTCGTAACGGGCCGTGTGTTTGGACAGATTTGGTTGTCAATGCGATAAGGCCGTATGGCCGAAACCAAAGCATAACGCAGATTGTGTACGGGGGGGAGCAGCTTTCGCAGATGTCGAAAACATAGGAATCGGAGCCTGTTCGAATTGCTTTATTGCTGTGCGTGTGTGCTTTTCTCGGGGTGTCCGAAATGGAAGTTGCGAGCGGACATCAGAATCCTTCCACAATCGATCCGGTTCCCCTTCCGCATCCTTTTGTGACCTTCACGGCGGTCCGCTGATTTCGTACATCCCAATGCTGCGGCTGGCCTGAAAGGATTTTTTGATTTAGGCTAAAGGCTTAAGGTTTAGGGTTTCAGGACTTGGGCTGTGAAATCAAAATAACAAGATGATCTTATTGATCCATGGTCCCAGACCTCTGTACCAGAGGCTTCAGGTTTCGGGGTTTGGGGTTCAGGACTTTAGGAGTTTAATACTTTGACTTTAGTTTCTTGGGGCTAGGCTCGCTTTGACGATTGCGTTCAAGTGTGCCCCAAGCGTAAAGGCTGCCTGTTCCGACACCCCAATCGCCCGAAACCTCAGGCTACTGATGATACTGATGATGCCACCTAGAAAAGCTTGTAGTTTGCGTCGTCCCAGCCGCCGTCTTCATCGCAGCAGCAGCTGCATAAGAAATGGTACTAGTTGTCGTCGCCCTTGAGTAGCCAGTGGCAGCAGCAGCAGAAGCAGAAGCAGTAGCAGCGGCGCTAGTTGTCGTCGTCATTCCATGGGAGTAATCGTGATAGTCATAACAGTAATCGTAGTAGTGTCGTCGTCACCGTCGTCGTGATTGGTTGTAGTGGTCCTAGTAGTCGTAGTCGTAGTAGTAGGAGTCCTTGGAGTAGTAGCAGTAGCAATACCAGCAGGAACGTAGCAGTAGCAGTACAAGTAAGAGAAGAAACAGTGGTGGTTGAACCAGCAGCAGCAGCAGCAACAGCAGCAGCAGCAGTAGGAGTAGTAGCAGTGGCAGTGGCAGTGGCAGTGGCAGTGGCAGTGGCAGTGGCAGTGGCAGTAGTAGTAGTAGTAGTAGTAGTAGTAGTAGCAGGAGTAGTAGCAGTAATAGTAGTAGTAGAAGTAGTAGTAGCAGTAGTAGTACTACTACTACTACTATGTCGTAGTAGTAGTAGTTGTTGTTGTTGTCGTTGTTGGTGGTGGTGGTGTTGCCGTTGTGGTGGTGGTGCTACTGCTGCTGGTGGTGGTGGCGGCGGTGACGGCATGGAGAGGAGTGGTGTACTGCCAGCCTAACAAAGTAGACTCACTGCACATACCCAAGGTGGAAAGTCTAACGCAACCCCCTAAATCCTACACCCCTATTAGAACCAAGCCCTAATCTAAAGCCTGGACAAAATACACTGAAAGCGCCCTCACGGAGAACAGATAGAACCCTTAATTCTAGCATCTGTGAAACCTACCCTCGCGCACACTCCATGCCCGCAAACCGTAGCCCTAAACCCTAATCCCGAAACCCTACATCCTCAACAGCTGGCTCACCGTCTTTCGCCACACGGCCGGAGAACTCAGAGCCGCCATCGGCATAGGGTCGGTCCAGCAAAAGGTTCCAAACCTCAAGGCCAATACAGGAGCCTGACTATTTGGAATGGAGTTTTTGCGGTCATTGTATTGTACAAGTAACAAGGAACCAACTTAGATACAATAAGTAATTTTGCAGGCTTCTCTGTTAACTTAAACCCTAGGGGTGTCGGGCATGAGCAGGATTAGGGGCTTGGGGTTAAACGACACCGAGCGGTGCGGGGTGTCAGGATGTTAAGGATTTTGGGCTCATTTTGCGAGCATCGGGGCTTCAATGCTGCAGGGTGTTACCGTTCCAGGCTGAATGCTTGAGGGATTGGGGGGGTTAGGGTTGCTTCCGGCATGCGACTCGGAGATTGGGATCCTTTCCGAGTCGACTTGGAATGGAATCCTTATCGGACTTATACTATAACGGTCTGCACACCTAGCCGGTGTTATAAGCATTTCAACTTCAAACCGCTAATAAAGTACACGATGATGTAAGGATGCTCTATCGGAGTCCACCGTTTTGTCGCTGCAGTGCTAAGGCCACTACATAGCTGATACATAATAATAGGGGTGGCAACAGTCGTCGTGGCAGTGCCATGTGTTCGTAGTAGTAGCATCAGTAGTTGCTAGTAGTAACAGTAGCAGCCGCACTACTTCCAGTTCTGCTGCTACGACTGCCATGAAGCCCGATATCTTGACACACCGCTTAAGACAGATGCAAGACGGACACTTGAACCAGGAACCCCTTTCGTCACAAACCTGCACTCCTCCTCAAACCTGAACCCTGTGAACCTGCTACCCCGTCACGAAGCTTTAGACCTCATAGAAACGTCTGTGATTCGATGAGTAGTTCCGTAATGCTGCAACGGGTTCTGGATACGCCTGACAAGAAATAAGAACCCCTCCAAACTCTACGAATTGCGAAAGATTCCGTAAGTCTTTAGGGTGTATGGGGCTCCGAGGAAAGCCTGAGCACGCTGCGGTGTTCAAGGCATTCATCTCCAGCTCCTGCGTTCTGCTTACTACGTCTACAGTATCTTACTGGAATTACAGGCTAACCTTTGGCATTTTGCACTGTTCGGTTTCCACGATTTCCTACCATTACTGTGGCACTACGATACTTGCATGTTTGACTAGAGGAACCGTCTTGCCGTGATCACAACTAAACAGACACAGACAGATGGTGCTTTGTACCATGGCCAGCTAAATGTATTCGTCCTGTTGTCAGTACTTTCGGCGGAGCTGCCTGACGACTGTCACAGCTCCTTCTCTGAGTTCAACGATGCAGGGGTATAAGTACCAGTGCTGCTATGGTCAACAGAGAAGTTATTCGTTGTCGTTGTCGTGCTCGTTGGCATTGTCCTGCTCGTTGTCTTCGTCGTCCCGGTCGGTGTCACGGTCAAGGCGTCGTCGTGGCCGTTGTCGTCGTGGCAAACAAGCCCCCGTTGGCCAAAATGCTTCAATTCAACTTGGCAGGTTTGCGGACAACGACAAAGCCAGCAGCAAAGAACCCACAGAAAATTGAATCAACACACCCCGCATGCTTAAGTTCCACTAGCAGCATGGTCAGACAATGATTTCTGGCGGCGCAGCATTTGCCATCTGCGTCACCGTGAGAAAGGCATGCATGGCGACATCTTCCCGAGCTGTGGACATATGCGGGCCCAAGAATGCAGCGACTGGCAAGAACATCGGCAGAGACTGTCCAGTTGACTGTACTTTTGTTGTTATGCGAGGACAAGGGGGGAGTTTTGGCTCCTTCAGGGCCTGGGGTGACCAGGGTTCTGGGAAACACAAACCTATATGATGCATCAACCTGCTGTCGTAACACCTCAAAAGGTGACAGCTGCGTTAACTGCCGATACTTGTGCTCGTAGGAACTGAGGATATCGAGTTGTCAGTTTCTTGGTCCGTAGCCATAGCCATTACAATGAACCCTTCCGGGATGCATCCTAAACCCTCAACTCTAAACTCTAAACCCTAAACCCCGAACCCTCAACCCAGAACCCGCAACCCTAAAATGGGGATACATTCAAGAGAACCCTGATCTTCGACAGTGGCCTTGTAGCCGTGGCAACAGCCGGCCTGCATCCCCGGATGGCCCCTACGAAGGGGTAGAAGTACAACAGCAGTGAAGGGTATGTAGGTTTAGGGTGTCACGGGTTGTTGGTCTTGGGCTTATAAAGCTTTATGGTAGTCAAGATTATCTCAAGGAAAGGCGCTGGGCAAATACACTTTGCTTGCATGTAGCAGGATACCGATGGAAACCCTCCCCAACACCCCAACAAGTTCAGGGCTCTAGGGTTTAACTGAACTGTTCGGGTTGAGATTTCCGGGGTCTATGGCGGAGCACACATCGGCCCCGAGTGCTGGGATCTACCAAGGGGGCTTCAGTTCATACGTTGTAAGCTTTGGTGGAGCTAGGAGTACCTTAGTTGGGCTTACCCTTGCTCTAACTCAGTACCTGCATTCCAAATATCTGAGCATCTAGGTAGGATGGGACATATAAGGTTTCATGTCCGGTCGAAGGTCACTAAGCGCGCTGCAGTTTGACATACCCTAAACCCCTAACCCGGCCCTGCACCCGGTAGATCCTGAGACCTGAACCCTAAAGCCTCGCCCTTTTAACCCAATGCCCCAACGCACACAACACAACCCGGGGAACTAAAGGTTAAACTTTCGGAAGGCATAGGAGTATCAGGGTACCCCCAGAAACGTAAAAGGCACCTACTCTCCCAAGAAACAGCCAGGTGGCCGGATCAAGAAAGACTTCGAAGTCCGAGTCGGTGTGGAAGATGGGAGAGTTCCGCTCCTGTTTGAAGCTTGGTGCAGGGTTTAGGATTTAGAGGAGAGGGTACAAGATTTTGGGGCTCTGGGAGTAGGGGTTTAGGAGAGAGGGTTTTGGGGAGAGGGTTAATGGATGTAGGAAACTCTGAAGGTGGCATTGGGCGGGTCAGGGTGAGAGGCTAAAGGCTGTAGGGTGTAGGGCGTATAGGTCTTATTGCGCTCGTTTTGATAGGCAACATAGGGGAAAGACCGACCAGAACTACCGGCACATCACAAGACCCTGCTGATTCAGATTGCAGGGGTACCCTTCATCAGTCCCCACAAGAGCACTAAGGCTTTGTGACATCTGAGGTAGTTTATGTTGCAGGGTTGGGGTTGCGGCTCCGGAAACATGATGAGGTTCCGTTCAGGGCTCAGAGTTGAGGGTGAGGGCTTTCGGGCTTAGGCTTTAGGAGTCTAGGGTTTATGACTTGACCGTCACAGCACCTACTTTGTCTGCAGGGACAACAATAAAACCACAGCGCAACCGTAATGTGTATATCTCCGAGACGTAATGATTATAATCGGCTTTCTAGTTTTAGCGTAAAACCACTCTCTATATTATATATATGTCTATTTTATGACGTAACAGGAAAGTGTTACTATTTGTTCAAACCCCCAGAGTATTCCAGAGTGTAGTCTTCAGGGGCGAGTCTGGCAATATGACCCGGGGTTGCACACATACCCGAGTTTGAGGGCTTAGGGTCAGGGTTCAGCATCTATTGACAAAGCTAGACAAGGGAGACCTCTGAACTTCGACACATCGCAATTAATGGCAAGGTTCAAGGGTTTGGGGTCTGGGGTGTAGCGTTTGGGGTAGGGCCTTGCTGCAAGGCCCGTCGTTTAAAGGCTTACTCTGTAAGCCTGTAGCATTTCAAGGATCCAAAGGGACGGCATCCTACCCCAAACCCTGGCCCGGTATCTTGGAAGAACTAAAGCTCAAGCTTTGGCTTGGGTAGTACCCCAACGTTTCCAAAGAGGCTAAAGGCTACGGCTAGGGTTTACGATTTAAGGGTTTGGGGTTTAAGGTTACCCAGTCTACTGCAAAGCTCCCCTGAAAGACACGCAGTTGCTGGAGGTCTTGGCCCTACCAACATGGCCTGAATAATTAGAATGGGGTTTCGGAGTGTGTCTCTATATATATATATACATGTTTATTTATATTTATGTATTTATATGTTTCTATATATTTTGTTACAAACCAGTTGCAATAACTATCGATATTGTCCTTCGGGTTCCTCATGGTAACTTTGCTATACTATACGTCTATACCCTGAAACCCTCTTCTAATTATCAAACCTTTCTGTTAAACCTCGAACACTTTACCCCGACCCGGTCTGGCTCCTTGAACTTGGCAACGATCTGATTGCCAGCATCCACGTCAAGGACCGCAGCTATGTACAGAAACCTCGAGTCTATTTTTTTCAGGGTTCGAAAAGGAGGTTGCAGAGGGTTTAAATGCATAGGGTCTTTAAGAAAGGTCTGTACCTGTCGGTTGAAGCCTGCCCGGCGGCACGTTCTCGGGAGGGTCTCGGAATGGAGGGTTGTTGACTTGTATACATACCGAGATAGATTCATTATATCATAGGATGGGCCGGCAAATCATGAGTTGCCGTCCCAACTGGTTCGTTGCCGAGTCTGGCATAACAGTTGTTTATGCTGTCTTGCAGAATATCGGCATATGTTTTGCAGCAAACGACATGGCACTTGGTCGCTTGTTTTGATCGAAGCATGCGATCAGCGGCATCGGTGTGCAACTTCAGGCTTGGCAGTTCAGGGCTTGGGTTTGAGGTGTAGGTCTTAGGGTGTTTTTAAAGGTTAAAGGTGTATGGCTTCAGGCCGTCCAAGGCTATTTGGCGTTTATGGTTTAACAGCTTGGAGTTTAGGGTTTCCTTCTCAGGAATATACTTTTGTTCAATCTGAGAAATAATTTCCAGATCTTTTCAAGAAGTGTCCCTTGCTGAGGCATCTTCGAAATCTCCATATAAACAGCATGAAGAAACCCTTCAACCCTCCCTTAACGCAAACACTCCACCAGCAAGCCCAAAGCGAATCCCAAGCCTGAGTTTCGGCGGCCCAGCAACTCATCATCCCACAGCATCTTCACTTTTGTCGCCTGACCCACAGGATCTACGCACCTACATGGTATGTATGTATGCATGCATGCATGTATGTATACCGACAGATGTGCATACTATATTCCATACACAGAAATATGCCTTAAGGGGGTTCCTACATAATGATAATGACTTTCGCGTCACAGTACCTGCTATACAGATTTTGTGGACCCTGGGGGTGATCAAGAAAGTGGCATGACGGTTGATGGAAAAGGAAGGAGCCATAGTACAACTCTAGAGCCTAAACAATGACCTATATTATGATTATAGTATAAAATACCCCCAAAACCTTGTTCTAATTCGAATTATTAAGGCCCCTATACTACCATGCCGAGAGAAAACTTCGTGTGTTTCCGGTTGACCACGGCCGAACTTACACCACAACTTCCCGGAAGGAGACACCTCCAGTCCAGTATCTGAGAACCCTAAACTCCGAGACTTAGAATTGTTAAGAACTGCCTGACACGGCGGCGAGTCCAGGACAAAAGGATGCACAGACTTCAAAGGCCCGTTATCAAAGTAGGGCTTGTCATGAAGAAACCAGAGGGGCCGTACTGCTTTTCCTCGGACGTGTTGCTCTGCTGTCCGATCTATAGCCGTCCAAGGACCAGAAGTGGCTTGCGGTTTAGCCCTGAATACTGAAAGCTTGAATCCTGGTGAACCCGCTTTAAATAGCACCGAGCGGTTCGACCTGAGATTATGCAGAAAGTAGACCCTGATAACCCGCGGCTTCCCTGAAGAGCCCGTGAGTACTGTAAGCTCTAAAGTACTATTCTCCAGATCGTTCCTGGGGGGCCTGGCAAGCTTCAGCACTCGAAACTCTCGTGTAAACGCTTCCCCAAGAAAACCCTCGCGGTGACGGTGCCAAGCCTGGCATTGTGCCAAAGCAGGGTTTTAAGTGGTCAGTTTCGACATTTGGGGGCCTACGTTGACCTCGAAGATGCGTAATCCATGGCAGTGGCCGTCGGCCCCCAAAGGGTACTTCCCTAAACCATAAACCCACTTAAGCCGCTCTCTAGGGTCTCTTGGAGGTCTGGGTAAACCTTTGTTAGGGCTCCGTATTATGGTTTCCTTATACAAGTCCTGAAAAAGGTAGCTTCTTCAGAGTCGAGGTAGGCCCTAACCCTAAAACCCGACGACCCTGACACCTCAAACTGCAACTCACAAAACCTCATCAAGGTTCCTGAGTAGTTGGAACCGGGTTTTGGGGAATATTCTGCTACAATTGCAATGAGGGAATAGCAGCAATCAACTTTTCAAGCTTCTGTACAATACGGTGAACCCTTAAAGCCTTCATGATAGAACCCTGCTACCAAGAGACTCCAATATCCCTTACTTAAGGAAAATTCCCTGAATCATATTGCGGATCCTACTCTCATTTACGGTCTATTCCTTTATTAAGGGATATTGGAATCTCTGGGTACTTATAGCAGCCCATAAGGGCCCCCATAGAGCCCTTAAAGGACCCCTTGAACCCTATAATCCCTAAACCCTAAGCCCTACAATCCCTATTATAAACCCTAGTGTTCCCGCCTGCCAGGGCGAAGGCTTCGTGCCCGGCGGAGCATCCGGGCCGCGGATTTCCTTGAACTCTGCGGACCTGGGCTTTTCTTGGAGGGTTTAGGGGTTCAGGGTTTAGGGTTTAGGGTGGGGTCCCTTTTGCCGGATCCAGAAGGGGTCTACAAGGATTTCTTTACACTCTGAAGACCTTAGCTTGTGGGCTCCTTGTCAATACTTTTTTTGGCGTTGCAAAAGGTGTGATTGTATTTCTTAGGGAAGTAGGGGAGCCCTCTATCAGGTCAGGGTGCCTAAACGCTTGTAAAGCTTTCTGCCAAAAAACGACCTAGGGGTTTAGGGTTTAGGGTTTCGGGTTTAGGGTTTAGGGCTTAGGGTTTAAGGGCTTGGGGATTGGGTTGGAAGCCGTGGTTCACGCCCATGTCACAACAGTGTATAGAGCCCCAAAAAAGCACATAAGCAAAAATTAGGATAGGGATATCCCATATAGACCCCCTTATAAAGAAGCCCAATAAGGTAGGGATATCCCCATAAAATGCTTATGCTTATGTGCTTTTTGGGTCCCTAAGTGTAATGGCTGAATTGCACCGCGCCGCGGTGCAGGAATCCCCAAACAAAAGATTAGACCACGGGGTAGATCTCAAGACTGTTCTTCAGTGTGCATGTAGGTCTGGGATGTGAGCCCCGACTCGAACTGACAGAACCTGTGTGTAAACCGAAGCTGGACCTAGTATACACAAATACGTATATGACGTATATATTTGTATACACATGTACACATACATACATGCTTATATTGGTTACCACACATACATACATACATACATAATACATACATACTTACTTACTTACATACATACATAATTAGTTGGTTAATTACATACATAATTACATACAGACTTACATACATACTTACATGCATACATACGTACATACATACATACCAAGGCTACGCAACAATAAGACAGTGCCTTCCAAGGCGCCATGGCACCGACTGCCAGACAGCCTGTCCAAACCCCACCAATTTGAGATTTGGGGTCCAGGGAAATCGAAATTCAGTTTGGAGTTTTGTGGCTGGTGGTTTCGGGTTTGGGAGTTTAGATTTGGAGTGTGAGGTTTCGGGCTTTGGGAACTGGCGCTTATTCTACAGTGGGTCTAAAAATTGAACCCGCCGAAGATATCCTGAGGGTTCAACGCTGGGTATCTGGAAAGATAGATCTTCTCAAAAAGGTGCATCCTACCTCAACCTTTGAAACCATGGGCCCCTAGTATGGGCCCTTAACCTTGGGATCCTTATATACCTACTATATACCCTATATAGACTCTTAAGGATCCCTAGAACTCCCTAAAAAAAGCCTAAGGGTCCATATTAGGGGCCCATACGTCTAACCGTAGAACTATGGAGTATTCTCCTGTGTGTCACGAGGGCTCTCATCCTTTTGAGGTATCTGCCAACCCTCTCGCTGAGGCTTCGGGATCGCCTGAAGTAGGGTGTCGGCTTCGGATATTAGAAAGATTATTTATATTATTACTGTTATTATTATTACGATTATTGCGATTATTGCGATTATTGCTATTATCAGTATTCGTACTACTATCACTATTATTACTACTAGTTGGCAATTTGGTTTGGTGATACTAAGGCTAATACCTGCGGGTCATGACCTAGTGGTTTGTGGGGTGTGGGCTCGCAGGCCGTCGACGCTGTGTCGGCTTTTAGTCAATATGTGCCGCAGCCATTTCACGCAAAGGTACGACCTCTGTAATGAAGATCAAAAAAGGTCATCAGAGCAGGCAGGACATGCTTGCACTCGGCTTGGAGCATAGCCGCTTTGGGGGTTCGGTTCCAAGGCAGGTGTTCTGACCATGATCTGTCTTCCGTGGCTACACCTCCTTCATTTAGGCTTTACGGTTTGGGGCTTCCTCAGCCCTGGCCCTCAGCCTTAAACCCTAAATCTTCCCTCAAGCTGGCCCGAGAAGGCGGACAAAATATGAGGCATCGGGTTCCACGATAACTAAACTTGGCTAATTTCTGAACCCCTGCGAAAGGGTGGACTGTTCGGCTTCTTATTATAGTTCATCTAGGAGCCCCAAAAAGTTAAAGTCCTAAGTCCCAACCAGAAGAACGCCAAGTAAAGAGAGTCAGGCGGTAAGCGCTAAGGGTTCAGCTACCTGATGCTTGTGGCGGTTAGTGGCTCTGAGCAGCCCGCAACCCCAAAGGCAAAAACAGACAACTCTAAACTACGCCCATGTAGCACCCTCAAGCTCTAAATTAGACCCTGAAGCCGGAGCAACCCCAAGACACTTGCCTTCTCAAGATCTCCATCTATGGAAGGCACCGTCGCCCTCCTATGTCAGAGGCAAGCGAACGCAGCTGTGGCTTACAGTAGGGTTTAGGCTTCCTCCGGGTTTAGCATTTCGAGTGTAAGAACTATAGGTGCAACGGCCCAGCAACGGCTTTGGTGTGGGCTTCAAGGAACTAGGGACCCTGTTTAGGGGTCATGCGACCAGTTAGTCAGGGTCTACATCAGGGTCCTGCACTTCTTCATGTTTACCTGTCTAGTTTCCAAGCATAATTTCAAAAGAGCACTAGGATCACACGGAGATTACGTAAACTACGTAAACAGACATATAAAGAAACCCTCAAAAGTCTACATAGGTTGCTTCCTCTGCAGCGACGTATGACTATATAGAAACAGAAGCGTGAGACACACACACATGCGCACACACACACACGCGCACACGCACCCGCACGCGCGCACCCGCACACGCGCACGCAGAGGAGAAGACTACATACCTGACTCCGTGTGTCCAACAGATCTTCAAAGTTCCAGGGATCAGGCCAGGAAGCCATGGCAAGTCCGAAGCCTGGCCTATCCATTACCTACCGTCCGAACAAAATGTCCTGGCCACGTACTGTGCCGGATACCGGGCGAAGGTCGTCGGTGGGGGGCCGCGCTCTGTACCTGCAGGCTTCATCCTACATGGTTTCCGATCCCGAAGCAGGGGCCCTCTACCGCGCTCTCTAGCCTTAGATAGCTGAATATCGCCAAACGAGCTGGCAGATGGCTCGTGTGGTACCGTGGCAGCAAGAGTTGAGGAGCGATGCATACGGAAGGGACAGCTATTTATTAGCCGGGCTGAACAAGTAGGACATGGCCTCAGGGATATTCTGCTCTACTTATGAAGGAACTGTAAGAAGATGCTGCACATGTGCATAGATATGGCATATATATATATACATATCTGTACATGTGTTGCTACTACTTGTTCAGACCCCGTACTGGCTTGAAAAAGGTGGAAGTACTGTAGTAGAGCTTTTGTGCAAGCACAGCAAAAAGCCGCAATCTCCCAGTCCTCCTGCCATTGTGCTGCAGGTTGATCTCGATGTCTTCTGTCCGTTTCATGACACCCTAAACCCTGAACCACCAATGGATCAAGCGACTTCACCGCGAATTGTCGCAAACAATATCAAACCTGCACGCCCTGCACACCTAGTAAGGTCATGGGTTTAGGCTTTAGGGGTTTTGGACTCAGGGTTAAGGTGCAAAACCAGCACTATCCAGCACATGCCATACAACCTGTCTTGCTGATGCCATAGCCTCCGGTGACTCAAGCACGCCCTAAGCCTGAAACCTAGTGGCTTTTCAAGACCCCAGAAAGCCATGGTTAGGCCTAGCTAGGACCATAAAAACTGATGACGATGAAAAGACCTACCATGACCTACTTTTTTGCTCCGGTCCCTAGGTTATACCCCCGCAAAAGAAGCAGAGCGTTGATATTCTGCTTATATAGAGGATCCGGGGACCAACTAAATAGGTTCCGCATAGACGTTTAGAATTCGGGTAACCTGGTTAGCACGTATATCCCTAAGCCCTAAGTATAACCTGCTTACTAAAGCCCCTGGCCCCAAATCAACTTAAATAATCGCGATTTTAGACACCATCTTAGGCCCTCGAAAAACCGTTTAGAAGTCTTGTAGGAATCAGTCTAAGTATTATCCTTTTTGAAAGTCCGCCGGTGCTTCAAGTACCCAGGAAAGCCCAATAACTATGCCTTGAATGCCCTTAAATCATCGTAGTAAGCCGTTTCTAACGTAAGGCAGCCTATGTGCCGCAAGGAAGGGGTATTGGGCTGTCTGGGTATGTACGGATATCCCAGGGACCACGGCGCAGCACAACCGCAGCCGCCAGGGCAGCGGCCGCCGCTGCGGCAGCGGCTGCGGCCTGCTATCAATGGTGGCAAGAAAGGGCTGCATTCCCCAAACAGTGTGGTAGACATATGAGGTTCCTACATTGGGTGGCAGGTAAAGTGGTGCGTGTTCGCAGCGGTGGACAAGGAAGGTTCTGCCACCAACTGTGGTGAGTGTCCCTGAGTCCTGCCAGCACGAATGGGAGGGGAAGCACTTCCCGAAGCACATGCCGAAGGTTCTTATTCTCCTGAACAAAAAGCAATGCAGGCGCACCGCCCGGGAGCGCTGCGCCAGCGCTGTGGCCGCGAGTGCTGCCGCTGCCGTCCAGAGAACCCAGGTCCGCGCCATGGCTTCTGGCTTTGTCTGTTGGAGTTTAGGGCTTCAAGGTTTCGGTTTTGATTGGTTTGGCCTTAACTCGTCGCTTTGTTTTCATAGGCGTGCTGTGGTGATTGTTATTGCCATTCCTGCCCTTCTTCTTGATACTAAACTAGTAGTGCCATTAGCATTATTATTATTATTGATTCTGTGCCTAATGACTGAACTGGGCTTGGTCACGCTGTTCATTGCACTCAGTATTCTAAGTATCAACATCCTTCTCACTGTTACTTCTAACCTTTAAGACTAGTTTCTTTCGATTCCAGGGTTAGGGGTTCACGGTATCGGCCCTATTTGTTTGGGGTTCTCAATGCCACGGCCAGTGGAGCCAGCGATGGCTGTGGGACAAGATGTAGGCTTGCTTCTTCAGTATCCCAGGTAACTACAGGTCAACCTTTAGGCTGATTATATACGGCATAATGTAGGAACCTGATTAAGAAACCCTGGGTCGATAACCCCCAAAATAGTAGGATTCATATGGAACTCTAATAAAGGCCCAGGGTTCCTTCATCAGGTTCCTACATTAGCACCTCAAAGCTTTTAATTGCTACCTACTGTACTACTAATGTATACGGCTTCGGAGTTTCGGCTCTGTCTGCTAACGCAACTAGAGCTGCGACAGCTCAGCTCAAAGAGCGTTACACTAGAGACCTGGCGCGGCTTTAGGAGTTCGGGTTTGGGTTTTCGGGTTCACCCTGAAGCTGCCATTGGCCTCAATCATCGAATGCACCTCAACGCATCAGGCGTTTCATATTATGTTGTGGAGCATATGTTCATCAAAAAAATCGGTATTGGGGCTCTCTGCATGGTAGAGTCGCTGCAAATTTCTGTTCCCACTTTCATCTTCGTCTCACGACCGAACGAAGCAATTGCGGCTCCTCTGGAGCAGTTCGCGCGAAAGTGCAGAATGAGAGGTGGCGCAGTCGATCGATGTCGGATCTGTGAACTTAACCAAGCAGGCTAAACGGGCTCCTTTAACGGCTTTTTCGGTTTAGGCGGTTCTATCTTTGCTCTTGTTTCCATTTCTGTCGAATAACGTACTCTCCAGGGCTGGGTTGTCGAGTTCATACACCAGACCGATTGCAAACCTTTGAGGTTTAGGGTTTAGGGTTTAGGGTTTAGGGGTTTAGGGTTTAGGGTTTAGGTTACAAAGCTAATGCAGACAGTTTCAAGTTGACTGCCAAGCGGTTTACCACCGGACTTGAACTGACTTCGTTGTATTTTAGGGCTCCCAACCCGAATCCCCTTGGCGGAAACAAGACAGGTGGAGAAGTGGTTTCCTGTGCTCCGACCTAGTGTCGACCGCCCACCACGAGCGTGTTGACTCCTTCGGAGTGACACAGAACTGGACAGTAGAACATTATAAAAACAAAACTACGAAATACGGAGTGGTTCTCCAAACTGGGGATACATTGTTAGGGTTTTCTTAGAAATGTAGTGGCCTTACTATTTTCGATCTACATCAGATCCCATAAACTCCCAAACAAGTGAGCCAAACCCAACTTGTAGTGCCGGTGTCTGGCATTGGGGCGCGGGTGGCTTTCACACCGAAGCCGAACGCTGTCATTGAAACGACGTGGACACACAGCTCGATACTAAGTCGCAGCCCTCACCCCCAGACAGCCCAACACCCCTTAAACCTGAACCCTAAACCCTAAACCCTAAACCCTATATCCCTCAAACCATACGGATATACGGCCCCATGATTTTGAGGAGTCAAGAACGGGGCTCTGGGGCCTGAAGTTGTGTTGCATTTACCGGAGGAGCCCTACAAAACCTAAATTCTAGGGTTCCTACTGTTGATGGACAAAATCCTGCATGACCCATAATAAGGAATATGCCATAATTCCCATAGTTTAGGGTCCTTAGGGTCGTGCAGGATTTTGTCCATCAACCGTAGTATGGGTTCTTGACATGCCATTAAAAGGGTTAGGGGTTTAGGGTAAGGGGGGTCAGGGGTTCAGAGAGTTTCGGAGATGGAGTCATTAGAATTATGGCCTTCGGCCCCAGCCTAAAGTGCATCTAGCCTATGATTCGGGGCAACTTGGAGGACCAGGCAAGTAGTAATAGTAATAGTAACAGTAATAGTAATGGTAATGGTAATCGCGATAGTATCAGTAATAGTAATGGTAATGGTAACAGTAATAGTAACAGTAACAGACAAAGATATAGTCAGCGAAAGGAAACTTGCCTGGTTCGGGTTTGGGGCTTAGGGTAGAGGCATGCTAACTTATACGGACCAAAACGATGTAAGAGCCTGCTATTGGACAACTAAGGAAACGCCGGAGCGCTGTAACATAGCTCTTCATGCTAAACCCCATGGAAATTGAGATATCATATAGGGGGGCCTTCAATAGGAAGCCAGGGTTGCAGGTATTTTCCACAGTAGGTATACGAAATGGAATAACATTGGTACTGATTCCGACCCCTACATTAAGGCAAACTATTATGTAGAGCACGTCTGGACGCCTTGCTGGTCGCATTGTGGAACCCTTGTAGAACTAACACTAAACCCGAAAAGAGGAACCTGTAGCGACGCCTTACAGAACCCTGACCGGGTAACTTCCCGTAGGGCTGGCAGAGACCCTAAACTCTTAGGACTCTTAGGATGAAACCATGGGCCCCTAGTTTTTGCCCTTAAGCCTGGGATCCTTATATACCTAATATTTACCCTATTTGTACCCTTTAAGGTCCCTTAAAAGGGCTAAGGGCCCATACTTCTAACCTTAGATAAACCCTGATTCTGCATCCTGAAAACCCAAAAACCCTAAACGCTAATTCCTAAACCCTAAGCCCCAATCCGAAAGCCCTAAACCCTAATCCTAATCCGAAAGCCCTAAACTCGAATCCAAAGCCCTAAACGACACTATATCAAAGTCTAACAGGCAGCCCTGGACTTCGGCATCTTCCACCCTCCACGCTTCCCCCAAAAAATATCTTGCTCCTCCAGGGTTTGGGTTTAGGGCCTATGGGGCTTATAAGGCTTGTAGGGCTGATAAGATGAATAGGGTTTATAGGGATCATAGGGCTTATAGGGTAATTAGGGCTTGTGGGGTTTAAGGTGGGGGTTTGAGGTGTTTTTTGGGAGACCTTTGGGAATTGGAGGCCTTCGTAATTATGAGTAGAGTTCCGTCAAGGGCTGCAGGGTCCCCAAAGGGATACCTTAGAGGATCTAGGGTAGGTTAGAGGATGTCGGAAATCAGGGGTTTAGGGCCGGCTGATATCCTTTACCCAGAGACTCCAATATCCCTTAATTAAGGAATATTCCTTCAATCACATTAGGATTTAAGGTCTATTCCTTAATTAAGGGATATTGGAGTCTCTGGGTATATAGTGATCAGGATGGTTTACGGTCAAGCCCCTGCGAGACGGGCGGTTTGGGGTTTCGGTGGGCAGCGAACCATTTTCTGTCCCTTCAAAGGCTCGAAGGTTTGGATCCGTTTACTGTATGGGCCTTAATAATTAGAATAGTAAGGCATCAGAGCTGTGGTGTCCAAGTTGAAGTCAAGGCGTATCATGGGGGCCTGACTAGCTAGTACTAGCTAGCTTTGTGCCCCTTGGTATACGCTCGTGAGAAGCAACGTGAATCAAGGCTTGGCACCAACACCTGTGAAACTTACTTTTGGGGTTCCAACGTACCTTTGTTGAGGGGTTAGGACTTACGGGTTTAAGGGTTTCGGGCTCAGGGGTTTAGGGTTTTGGGGGTGTCAGGGCTGTTAAGGGTTCAGGGTGCAGGGGTTTACCGTTTCAGGACTAGGTTTAGGGTTTAGGACATATCAAGGCTCCCAATAGCGTTTCGCTCCTGGTTCGTACGGTGGCTGTATCCAAGGTTCCAATTACAAGGGTTCTGCAGTTGCTATTTCATAAGAGTGTGAGCGTTCAAGGGTTGGGGGTTTCAGGTATCCTAAACCGACGCCCAAAATCAAGTCGGCTTATGCAACCCTACTTTAAGTAGGCCCAGAGAGCCCAACAGCGTCAGATTGAGCAATTTACCCTAGCACCGATGGAGGATCGCTTTACCGTGTCAAGAAATGACACGTCTTGAAAGGGTGTGGTGTCCTGAAAAGTCCTTGAAGTAGAAGCTGGTTGGAACTACAAGCAGCCTATTGAAGTTCACATGCAACTTATTGAACACAACAGCATGTCCTGATGCTAGGAACTTTAGACAGGACAGTAACACGTGCCTTCTTGATCTACCCCAAGTTTCTACACGCGAAATTAATCTCAAGGACGTTGCTTCTCATCGCTCCAGCCTCCGGCACATTTGCGACATCGAGGCAAGCATGAGCAAAATTGTGCGACATTCGGCCCGCCAAATACTGAGATGCATACTCAAAGTCCTGCAGGCACTGGGCCTGATATCAGATCCTGGCACTGAAAGCAGCCGTCGCCCATGCCATGCTAGCATCATTGAATCACAGTAAACTATGAGGGTCATGGTCATGCCTGCGAAACGACCGTTAGCGCAGTGGATATGACAATACAAAGTCGTCGCTGTCTGAATCTTCAACATTGCCGTCTTGGGCACCACAACCCTAAATCCCAACGCCCTTTGCGCCTTGCACCTTGATGTCCAAACTCCCTGCAACTGGTATTGTTCGTGCAACTGCTACATTGTATGAAGGCTACGCAAGCGGTGCCTTGCTCCCCCCCAATCCTAAATCGTAATGTGAAAGGCTTCATGATTAGACTAAGGCTTTTGAGCTCAATTGCCGTATACCTATATAGAAGAACCCTAAGGAATAGCATTCGTAATTTTTTCTGGCTTCTACATTAAACCCTTATCTTCGTGTTGAGAGTGCAATAGATAACCTGAAGCTTCCCTTTGCGCTCTCATCGCTAAGCTCCTGTAACTCGGAAGCAATGAAACCCAGACGCTTCATCTCGAGGGTTTAGGGGTTTAGGGTTGAGGGGTTGAGGGGTTTAGGGGTTTAGAGTTGAGGGGTTTAGGGTTTAGGCGTTTAGGGTTCAGGGGTTTAGGGTTTAGGCCCTAGGCTCCTAAGCCCGCAGTTCCGAAACTCCAAACCCTTGAACCCTCATAATCTAGGGGCCTTTAATGTTTCAGAAAGGTGTCTGGGGGTATGTGATACTGTAGCTACAGTACCGTGCCCCAAGGAAAGGTATCGGTAACCATTCCAACCCCAAGCCCCTAGACCCTGAACCCTAAGCATTTCGGCCTCTAGATAAAGCTAAGAGCTAAGACTTGCTCACAGGGATTCGGCTTGAGCGGTTGGCTGCTCCCCACCGAGCAGGTTGTTAAGGCTGCCATGGAACCTGGGCTGAAAACTTGGCCAGGGCTTTGGGTTGACGGATTTTGGCGGGTATTGGGTTACAGGTAGGGGCTTAGTACTTGGGGCGTCGGGTTCAGAGCACAAGGGCTGGGGCCTGAGATAGACATGAGCAGTGGGGGGTCTGTGCTTTTGCACTCGCACCAACAAGCCGACTGCATGCTCGTGGTTTCGGGCTTTGCAGGTTTGACGGAATAGGCATTTACATAGACCCCTAATTGTTGTTGTTTTTTGGCTTCTGTTGGGATCCTATCCATACAGTTACAAGGAACCCTGATACCCCACAGAACCCTTTAAGGCACCCTCTAGGGAACCCTGAAAGCACCGATTATAGAACCCTTAACATGTCCAACCAAACGGGCAATCAGGACCTCCCGCAGCAGATCCCCACAAGCCGCCAGCGGAAAGCCCCGCTACGAATGCCACGCACCTCTGTCAGGTAGAGAAGGATTTAAGCTTTAGGGCTTATAGGGCTTATAGGGCTTATATGGTTGCGGGCCGTTGAGGGTTTATGAAGACCATCCGTCGGACATCTTCTGCATCTCCGCCCTGCACTGAGAGGCACTCAGTGAGGAATTGACGGCGGGCTTCGATTCAAACGGGCTCCATCGATGGTGGCGAATACCGGGGCAGCTTCAGCAAGGTGCCAATGAAGCAACAGCGTAGACAACTCCAATGGAAGCATTGGAGGGTGAAGGTATGGTATTGTTTCTGATCAGAATCGCTGCTGCATTGCACTAACCATATAAGGAGGAAAGACTGGATGAACGGCTCTCACTCCTGGGGCTTCTGATTGGCTTTTATTCAAAGTACTAGCGCAAAGATGAATCTGAACCACGCGCCGAACGGCCCTACTCCAACAGAACCAAGAGTCCAAGCTCTGTAACCCCCGAAACGCCCAAGACCCTAAACCCGAAACACAAGAGCATGCGCAGTACTAATACTAGTCCTAGTACTAGTACTCCTACTGCAACGACTACTACTACTCCTCCTGCTGCTGCTACTGTTATTATTACCACCACCACTACCACTACCACTATCCCACTCCCACTACCATTCCCACTCCCACTGCCACTGCCACTGCCGCTGCCACTGCCACTGCCCCTGCCGCTGCCACTGCCACTGCCACTGCCACTACCACTACCACTACCACTACCACTACCACCACCACCACCACTACCACTACCACTACCACCACCACCACTGCCACTACCACTACCACTACTACTACTACTACTACTACGACTACTACTACTACTACTACTACTACTACTACTACTACTACTACTACTACTCTTGCTACTACTACTACTACTACTACTACTACTACCACTACTACTCCTACTACTACGACTACTACTACTACTACTACCACTACTACTACTACCACTACTACTCCTACTACTACCACTACTACTACTACTGCTACTACTACTACTACTACTGCTACTACTACTACTACTACTACTACTACTACTACTACTACTACTACTAGCAATGCTGCCATTGCTACTAGTACTCCTCAGTGCCGCCTTGCTGTTAAATCAACACTGGCGCGACTATGACGACGACGAAGAAGAACCAGATGATGACTATGATGATGATTGTAGTGGTGGTGGTGGTGCTGGTGGCGCTGACAAGTACTGTCAGCAAATACTTCAGATCATGAGAACATGTTGATGATGCTCCTCCTCCTCCTCATCATCATCAGCATCATCACCCAGATCAGCCACGACTCCAGAAAGCCTCATCCCACCAAACAGGAGTCAAGGAGCTGTAAGAGATCTTGCTGCTGCTTCCTGCGCAGAGGCTTGAGGCTGTCAGCACTTGCAGCCGTCACTCTCGCACTATCTCTCGCTCTCTCTACCTATCTGATTTGCTTTTCGCTTCCGTTTGTGCCCTTACTGCGCACTATACACAGTCAGGGAAGTGGCACATCAGAAACGAAAACAAACGAGCTTGTTGCAGTGCCAAGTGTCGGGCGTAATGCTTTGGCTCATAAACCGATACATGCGAGTCACTTAACCCAACCTGTGGCCCCTAAAGCCTACCCTTTTTTCAAAGAAGCTGATGAAGAAACCGTTATGAGGAACCTCAAAAAGGTAGTTTGTTGGGGTCTACAGACCAAACTTAATATCGATTTGGTATGATGCAATTGTCTCGAATATCAACTCGTGGGGAATTGGAATCATCAGCGCCCTCAATCCTCACCAGACCCTGCAAGGCACTTCATGCTTAGAATACCTTTTTTGGCGAGGTTCATAAGGAAGCTAAGCAGTCAAAAGTGGGCTGCGATTGAGTGTCTAGATGTACCCTTCTTGCCCTCGAACCCTGAACCCCTAAAGCCCTACAGTGTACAGAATCCTCGTGTTTGCGTTTTGGGTTTAGGGTTTAAGAAGTTTAAGGTTTGGGATCGATGTTTTAGGGATTACGGTTGCCACAACCCCAAAGCCCTGAACCCCCCCCCCCCCCACCAACCCTAAATAATACTATGCTATACTATACTATAACATACCATAATATACTGCACTAAAATACTATACTTCTCTAACCCCGAGACTTACCGAAACCTTGAAGCACCCAAATGGCAGGCCTGAAGCTGCTGAAGGCTTTCCTGGCCGTAGCATTGAGGAGTCGATATAGCTTCATTCGTGTACCCCACTCGTAACCCTCAAAGAGCCCAGTACCCCTTAATGAAGGAATGTATAGGGCTCCTTTGAGGGTTCCCTTGAAAGGTTTATGGAGTTTTGGGTAGCATCTTTGTAGGTCTCCATAGGCCCTTTCATTCTAGAATATATCTGAGTTAGAGGGGCTGATTATTGGTGTCTATTGGTAGTATCTTACTTACTGTTATTGTTGTTAGTATTGTTATTGTCATTATTACTATTCGTATTTGTCTCCTACTTTAATACTCTTTTTGGTATAGTCTGGCTACATGCCCGAATTGCGGGGTATTCGCCTCTCCGCGTGTTTGACAGCCCGATGAAAGTAAATCAAGCCCAGCCAAGCCATCCTGAAGTCAGAACATTTAAACTTACTTGTCCAGTATCCTGGGGAACTGAAGGTTAACCTTTGAGGTTATATAGGGGTTGTAGTGTTAGACCCTGCCAAACAAAAGGGCCTGTGTAACAGAAGACCGGACCCAGGTAAAACAACAATACACGGGACTAACAAACCCATCGGGTGACACGAATAAAAACTCAACCCGGGGGGCGCTTCGTTTAAGGCTGATCGGTATGTGTAGCAGGAGGTCTATACATAGGGCATAGGGTTCAATCAGGTCCATCGTTCAGGAACCAAGTGGGGGGGGGAGGTTTGGGTTTTGGGGCTCGAGTTCGTTAAGTGTTTGGGTCACTGCAACCCCCTAAACCTTGAACCCTAACCCCTATAGCCCCCAAACCCCTGCACCCCTGAACACAAAACCCTAAACGGGGGCTCAGTATTTCGTGTCCTGGGTTTCAGCCTTGCAGGTTGCAGGGGGGTTTGGAATACAGCTTCGGTGTTCCCTAGATGCTTCCTTCAATGCTGCACCCCTTAAGGGAGCCCCCTGAAATGAACCTTACATGGTTCAAAAGGGACCCCAAACCGCGCCTGAAGTTGTTGATGGAGTCGGCAAGATTCCTCGGAAGAAATCGCAGCACGGGTGTGTTTTTTTGAACGCCTTTTTCCACCTAGCCTGTTTGTCGGTCGGTAGAATCCACATTGTGGCAAGTGGGGTTTATGGTTTAGGGTTTGTGCTGAACAAGGCCAACAACAGCTATCGTTATTTCTGCGGAAATGGACTTGGCTCAGGTATGTTCAAGTTTTTCGTGCTTCAGGTTGGAGGTGCTAGCTTAGGGTGTCGGCATGCATATGTCGACGGTTCATCTGCTGGGGTTTGGGCTTTCATGTATACGGTGGTGTCGCTCGATTTCAGGTCCATGTGTTGAGCATTTCAGGAGGGCTTTGAGAGGTGTTGGGTGGTACGCCCGGTGCAGGGTGTAAGGATCGCACGAGAGCCACGGCCCGCTTGGAGGCCCTGCAAGGAACTCGCAAGATTAGCAAACGTCAGTTTGCCCTCAGCCTTGCACAGCTTCGGAAGCGAAAGCATGGCTTCAAAAGCTGCGGTCTCACCCACCTGGTCGCTGTCAGCGGGTTTGACCCGTCGGGGGCCCCGGCTTGGATGCGGGTGGCATGTAAGCACGCGCAACCACGTGTGCTGCTGGCGATCCCCGACTTGGCTGTACGCTCTTTAGAACAAGCCGCGTTTTGTGCATGGCCACCCGGAGGGCTACAGCTCGCACCGTATCAACAAGGTGTCTGCGCCTGGCAGCAATCGAGACGTCAAAGAACAGCAAACCCAGCCTACTTTCCCAGGCCTCTGGCCAAGGCAAAAAGAGTTAAACCCTGAACCCCAAAACTCAAAGCCTTATATCCTCAAGCCCTAAACCCTAAACTCCTCACAATGACTTAGGACCGGACGGTATCTGAACAGCTCGAACAGGAGCGGTCTGGCAAGAAACTTAACTTTGATTCGAGTTCTCTACATTTCAGGGATCGGGGCTTATAGGGCTTTAGAGATATTGAGGATTGAGGGTTGTAGCGTTATAGGGAGTAGGAGTGTATGGTTTAGGTTTTTTTTCAGGTCTGGGGCCCTCAATCCAAACCCAACTTCCAAGTGCCTTATTCGGGGTTTTGGATGTACAGCTTAGGGTTTTTTGACCTGCAAGTTCCAAGGAGAAGATCACCACCCAAAAACGGAAGGTTGAAGTTTAGGGCTTCAATGTTTAGCAGCTCTTGGTTCAGGCCGTTTCAGGAAGGGCCGAGAGGAAGGCTGAAAGATCCCTGGATGGAGTGGGCCTCGCCGTAGGCCAACACGAAATGATCCTGCGATGCAAGGAAGTTCGACCATATGGAGTTCTTGATAATCAGGGTAGGGCTTTGGAGGAATATTGTCGTAAGCTCGTGCAGTTATAAGGGTACATATGATAAGGGATATGACTGCGAAATGACTGGTTATTCGGGTTCCAAATTATGTTTGTGATGTTGCCGTTGCTGTGGGTTAACGGTTTCCAGTGTGTGTGTGTGTGACTTCCCATGCTGAGTCTCGAAAAACACCCTAGATCAGAAGCCTTCTGTGCATTTAACCCTTTCAACTAAGACCGGATTGACCCAGCAATCCTTAGGACCCTATACCAAGTTCATGCCGGGCGTCGATGGGTGTACCTGTGGGACTACGTATCTGAATGAGGTCCTGTCGAGGTCCTATGGGATACCAGCAGTCCGAAGCCATGCAGCTTTTCAATGCGCCTTAACTCATCATCCCCAGCGCTGCAGCTCTCGATGCGGATTCAGGGCTTATCCTTGCAAAGGGTGACCTTCGAAACGTGTTTTGGCATGACTCGCCGTCGGAGTGATAGCTTCTTGTCGAACCAAACAAATCATGGCTGGAGAACCTTCATATATGCAGCATTGTCATTGTCATCCTGGTGGTCGTGGCGGTTTCCGTGGTCGGCTGACCCCTATCACAAGGGGCTAGTCTAGGTGTTTTGGCGGGCCGAGATCAACAACCCATGTCGACGGCTGCAGCACAATGGGGCGAAGGATTCTACGCTCGAAACAGAGAAGCGACCTCCAGCCGCTTCATCTCGAATAGTCTTCTGAATCCAGGCTCCGGAGGGTTTGTTACTTCCCCAATACGCAAGGAAATAAAGTGCAAACCTTCGGAGTAATACTTGACAGTTGGCTGTTGGAAAGCCAAAAGTTTCAACGACCCCCACCCCTGGCTCTGGGTCCTACCGTTACATGCGGTTTCTGACGGTGTCTTAATTATGCTTACGCTCATCTTAGGCGCCTAAGTTTAAATGAAAACCCTAAACCCTACTCCCGAAACCCGGAGTTATACACCTTAACACCGGACCGGTTGAAGGATCTAACACACCTGAAGCCCATGACCAACTCAAGATCTTAGCACCTTGTTGTGGTACGAGACGTTTACCGGTGTTCTACCGATGGTCTCCATTGCGTTTTTTTCTGATTACCTTAATTTTGTACTATAGAAGGGAAGTAAGCCTTAATTGGTCTGGGCACCGCAGGATTGGTGAACTGCGGAATTCGCGCTCTGAGGAAATCTCTTCGTTCCTGACAGTCAGGGCCTTCCAAGATAAGAGTGCCTCAAACATTTCCTAGAGCGGACACAAATCACGGAAATGTGCTGTAGGGGCCTTTATACTATAACAGGGTTTTGGGGTCTAAGAGACCATAATTAAACCCTAAACCCTAAACCCTAGGGAACCCTAGGACCATTAGTGGGTGGCACAACGCTCTGAAAGCCCAACCGCCTAAGCGCATGCACGAAAGTGCCAGGTACCTTCATACTCCCCAAACGACTAACCTACAAAACTACTGTTACTAGTTACTAGCCTACACCCAACCTCCCTTTTTTTGATTTGGATACTTTGAGACTTTGGACCTTGAGGGATGGACCCTAAACATCACCAAACACTCAACGTAAACTCTTCTCTCTGGTGTAGGGTTTTGGGCTTTGGGTTGAGGTTTTGGGGTTTAGGCTTTGCGGATTGTAGGGTCGCTCAAAACCCTCGTGAGCCTGGGCTTCATTTTCGGATTGGTGCAAGCATGTCGGTGCGGTTCAAGCTTCTGGCTAGTCAGTTGTATCCATGCTCCGGTGTGCCTATGGGATATTACTTCCTGGATTTCAATGTCTAGCTGAACCCGTAGACCCGAAACTCCATCTGATACCTAAGAGGTAGGGTAGGGGGACCCTTGGGGATGTAGACCCTCTCAACAAGGTCCATTTTAAGAGACCCAGAAGTAGGGTCCAGAAGGGTTGTTTTGAAGGGGTCTCCCTAACACTACCAGGACAATGCCCACCCTGCATGTAGCCGAGCCTGACATCCTACACTAGACCTGCTCGAAAGCTGTCGGATATTCTCTGGATGAGTTCCGCAAACTGGCCCCTTCAAGTCTTCACCCTAGACCGGACTCCTCCCACCAAGCTTTTCTAAACAGGTTCCATATTTTTCTTCGTTTGCGGCCTTGAAGGTTATATAAGCTTGTATTCAATCATATAGTTTCTAACTGCAAATACAACGCCAAGGACTGGGTAAGACCATGGTCACTGCTGCTGCTCATCGCACTTGTTCTTGATATTTCTTGAGGACATCATCCTTCTGAGCCTTCTGTGCGATATGTTAAGGGTCTACAAGGTGGGTGTAGTGTTCGGGAGTCATCCTAATAGGCTTGTGCATACAGGAATGCAGCTCCGACACGACTGCCTCCTGATGAGGTGCTCCTCAACGGAACACCGCAAGCCCATCTTAAATGTAGGGTTAAGTTGACTAACAAGGTAAACTATTGTTGTGTAGTCACCACTAATATCCTGATGGGACTGTCCTGGTTCTACATCACTTTATCACCTACTCACGAGGTATACTGGGTGCTATACTGAATAAGATAAATGCTCTTTTATGGGGCTAGTCCTGCTTCTGCTACATCTCCTCACTAGGTCCCCCGACTTCTGGACCTTAAAGCCTCTACCCTGCCCTAAACCCTATCTCTAGGCCGACTGGCCATGAGCCTGAAAGCTCACGCCGCCATGTCTTCACCATGCATCGCGAGTACCCGTAAGCACGGCAGTAGGCGAAGACCCAAGCATGATGGCTCCCTGCTGAGGCTCCACTTTTGGTGTGAAGGGCTTAGGGCCCTTAAACACTCAAGCGAATGAGGCACAAACCTTTACTGAGCAACGCCTCTGACCTCGCCTTCACAGCACCCATTTGTTAATATTTCAATTCAGGGCGGGGGGGGCATGATACATCTTACAACTTGTAGGTCGAGCATCGTGTCAGTGACGGGAGATATACTTAGAAATTCCTGTATATACATATATGTATATATGTGTATGTACGCATGCATGCATGCATGCATGTCTGGATGTCTGTCTGACTGACTGACTGACTGACTTACTGACTGACTGTCAGTCTGTGTGCATGTATGCATGCATGTATGTATGTACGTACGTATGTATATGTATGTAGTACATACATGTATGTACATGTATATGTATGTATATGTATGTAAAGGTATGTGTGTGTATGTCTCTGTACGTATCTGTATGTGTATGGTTGTATGTATGTATATGTATGTATGTGTATGTATATACATGTATATGTATGTATACGTACGTGGATGTATGTGCATGTATGTGTATGTCTGTATATGTATGTATCTATGCATGCATGTATGTATGTATATGTATATGTATATGTATATGTATATGTATATGCACATGTATTTGTATTTGTATATGTATATGTATATGTGTGTGTATATATGTATGTTTGTATGTGTATGTATGTATGCATGCATGCATGCATGCATGCATGTATGTATACATGGGTATGTTTGTTTATATGTGTATGTATGCATGTATGTATGCATGTATGCATGTATGCATGCATGGATGTAGGTATGTATGTACGTATGTATATGTGTGCTGGCCTGTATATACGTATATATATATATATATGTATGTATGTATGCACACATAATTTCTGTTCAACTTGACTTTGTACACATCTCGTGCCGTGTAAATATTGGCCTCTATACTTGGGATACTGGTGCTAATTTCACCAGCACTTCGCCCAACCTGCCGCGATAGAGCCGTGGGTATTGCCCCGAGGTGAACGTGCCTAGATCCTAAGGCCGGTTTGAACTCCATCCGGCGATAGCCCAGCTTCGTGCGATCTTACGTAGCGGTGGAAAGCAGACTTTTCAGCAACCAGAAAAGCAAGACGTATCTGTAGCTGCTCGGATTTACAAGCTGCTGCGGTCCATATTGAAGCTAGCCAAGCGGCATGGTAAGTCGCTCTCCACGCTTAGCGTACGTACTACGTAGCGATTGCATGTGGTCTTCGAAGCTTCGGGGAGGCAGGTGTGGGCACCAGGGAATGAAGGCCAATCGACGGTGCAATGTCTCCACAGCTCCAGGGAAAACACGGCACTGCAGGAGATTTTTCGAAATTGGAGAGGGCGCTGTCGCAGAAGGTGATACCAGAACATTGCAAAGCTTCAGGCGTGGTCTTAGACATTTGAGGCTGAATGCTTTAGAGCTACCCAGAGAGCCAAATGCCCCTTGAATAAGGATAATACCTTAAAGGACAAGCTTCAGCCGCTCATACTTTAAGGACCAGGGTTGGCGGGAAAATTCAAGATTCAAGCACTGTTAAAAAAGGAACGAAGGAATGGTATTGGCAATTGTTCCGACTCCTCTATCGCAATCCTCAAATCCAGAAGCTCTCATTTATCAGTGCTTCGGGTGCAGAGTTCCCAGCTCGTAAAGCATCTAAAGGATAGGCCCAACAAGAAGGTGAGGCCGTGATGCATCTCCGTACGGCTACTAGCAGGGGCGACACATCTGCAAACTGTCCTGAGCCCCTAAACCCTAAACCCTAGAAACCGAAAGCCTGCTTGCTGAGCCTGAAAACGGCTAATATAGGGGCCTTAATAATTAGAATAGGGGTTTTGGGGCCCATTATACTATAAGTATACTAAAGAACCCCCAAAATAGTATTGGTAACTCTTTAGGCCCCTATAGTAGGATTGCGGAGCTCGAGGCTCTAAACCCCAAACCCCAGTCTCCAACGACTACGCTACTCGTCTTAACAGGTGAGGACGTTGCTTACAGGAACTATAGTAGGGCCCCCAAAAAGCACATAAGCAAAAATAAGGCTAGGGATATCCCATATAAACCCCCTTAAAAGGAAGGCCAATAAGGTAGGTCCCTAATATAGGGTGGAGCCAAGTGGGGGTACTTGGCGGTTCGGGTTACTAATCA
Source organism: Symbiodinium sp. clade A Y106 (assembly GCA_003297005.1). Classification (NCBI taxonomy): domain Eukaryota; class Dinophyceae; order Suessiales; family Symbiodiniaceae; genus Symbiodinium; species Symbiodinium sp. clade A. The sequence goes on along the minus strand of BGNK01002991.1, from coordinate 16,471 downwards.
GCTGTTTGCAACTGTATTGTACTTACAACGCCATGATAACGATATGCTACAGTTAGGGTCGCATCTATGAATGGCCTGTTAACGTACTCAGGGTTCGGAGTCCAGGAGCACTTGGCCTTCAGCTTAAGCCTTTCCTGGACCCTACAAGTATGTAGAATAATGGCCTTGTGTAGGTGCGGGGCCAATCTGTTTATCAATTTTCGTGGGCTTGGGTTTCGATGTCGGCAGCCAGCCTTGTCATTGTCTATGGTTTGGAGTTTCGGTTTTCTTGATGCCAACTTGTGACTGCTTGTTTGGGTGCCTTGTATCTTTTTTTATGGGATCGTACTGGTGAAATTGGCCGACCAGAATAGGAACCACTTGCCAGTGTGGGTATGGAGACATTTCGACCTGAAATATGAGATAGAGCCCCCTTGCAGCAGAAGGCTATAGATACAAATGATTATGCACCGAGACCCCAAGCCTGAACCCTCAAACCCAAACACTAAAGCGTAAACAACAAACGTTTAGGGTTTAGGGTTTTTAGGGTTTAGGGTTTAGGGTTTAGGGTCCTCATAACCCTAAAGCCTCAGGTTTATGATTCTAGCCTCGCGCGCCAGCGGCCAAAACACCGCTGCAGCTCATTTTGATGCCTTGCCGCCACGTACTTAGGACGTCTGGGGTTTTGGGTTTAGGTTTTAGAGTTCAGGGACTACTCTGGAGTGACGGTCCCTGGGATCAATCCATCGAGTTGTATCAAAGCAGGCTCCATACATAGAATGGAGCTGTGAGGTGTCCTGTAGTATCATTATATGCGGACATAAAAGGTATATGCTTACTTACTATTGCTGCTTGCAGGCTCCATACATAGAAAAGGGCTGTGAGGTGTCCGGTAGTCCTGTAGTATCAGTCTATGCGGACGTAAGGAGGATATGGTTACTATTGCTGCTTGCAGGCATGATTCACGGCAGCTGATCTGCAAACTCTTATCTTTTGGTTAGTAGGGGTAACTACCATTCCTCCATTCCCTACTAACCAAAGGTAAGAACTTTAGGACATCGGGCCTGGGGTGCAGGATTTAGGACTTTAGGATGCTAGTGAGGATCCTCAGCTAGGAATAACTGGGCTCCTGTATTGGTACTGGGTAGTTTTCTGAAGACCACAAAAAGCGGCAGAAAGGGCCCACTGGGAGACCTAGGGTCTTGTGGCGCAGCATTCTTGCTGAGGATATGACGTGCAGCTTACTGTTAAAGGTTTTCGGGCGTATGATTCTTACTAAACCTGGACCCCAAACCTCGAACCCTAAAAACCACCTAGACCCTACTGAACACCAATTCCCCAAAGCCTAGAACCCGAAACTGTCTAAGAGGGATGGGTCCTGCAGCTTTTAGGTACTCTAAGGGGGGGGAGGGGGGCGTCTGAGTCATTAGTAATGACGTCTGTCCCCCCAAAACGACTCTATTTCCTGAGGCCCTCCCTGCCNCCCCCCCCCCCCCGCCCCGTGCTGTAGTTCTAAAACATGGGGCTCGAGCCGAAGGGATCGTCACCGTCTGCTACGCCAAATAGTACTTGTTGCAGTACCCTAGGGCTCCAGTTACCTAAATAGTAGGTTACTAACCACAACATATGTAAACCAGTAACCCTTTGTTTGGGTGACTGGAGCCCTAGAGAAAATCAAAATCCAAAGCATAGTTCCAATCCTAGTCCTAATGCGAGCTTGATCCTAACCTGACCCATGACGATAATCACAGTCAGGATCGCTCTCACACGGGACATAAGAGTCATAATCAAATGATAGAAACAAGCATGAAACGTATGGATCCAAGAATATGACACCTCCTTAATCGTGGGGCCGAATATGCTTGTATGGACTGCAGTTCACATGCTCCCCTGACCATTGAACTTCCACCCACAATCCTACTTGCCTTCGTGCTGTCCGGGATCGGTCTCCCTGCAAACCACTTCTAATTCAGCTCTTCCGGTTGAACCGTAACCGAAACCCGACAATATGGCAACGTCTCTTTCGGTTTGCACATTTACGCTTCTGTTTCTGATTCCGATTGGGATTTCCCTTCCGTTTACTCTTCCGTTCTGGTTTCCATTCCCGTGGGCACTTCTGCTTGGGCTTCCGCGAGCTTCGAAAACGGAACTCCAAACGGAAAAAGTGCGGCACCAGCACAAAAACCAAAACGGAACCAGAAACGAAAAAACCCGGCACCCACCGCGAACGGAAACAAGTGGAAAACACGGCGTGGTTTCCTTTCTTTCCGTTCCGGATCCCAAAGCCCACCAAAGGAAAGCGCTAGAAAACCGGACAAACAGTCGAAATCACACAGTGTCTTCCGTTTCTGGTGGGTCCCAGGTTGTCCGTTTCCCGCTCCGCTTTCGATGTTGGGGTTGCCGGGTTCTCCGTTGCCGGTTCCGTGTTAGGAAAGCTTGTATGGCATTCTAGGGCCGACGACTGCTGAATGAACCTTAAGATCTCAAAATCAAAACCTCTCCTCCCATGGCAGCCCCTAGACTCCAGGCTCCAAAGTCTGCCCAGTTGCATGCGCCAGTCGGCCATCTCATCCTGCTTACGGGATATATAGTAAGGAATACTGAATAGCTGAGACAGAGCTTAAAACATGAGCTTCGCCTCAGAACTCTCAAACCCGAGACTTCTGAGCGTTTACGAGTTTACAGGTTCCGGGTTTGGGTGTTCAGGGTTCTAGCTGTTGGGAGTTTCAGAGACTACGGGACCCTGATGCAGATAAATAGCAGGATCCTGATTATGAGGACAACAGATAGGGCTCCCCTATTGAAAACCCTAAGGCCCTTATCAAACCCGATAGAGCCCTCATAGACCCCTACAAGCCATGCAGTGCTTTTGAATCTATAAAGCCCTGTGTAGTGTATACAAATATGCAAAACCCGACCTCCCACGCCTCCCCCACTATAAACTCTAAACCCTCGAACCCTAACCCGAATGTCAAACATACCCAACACCGGGCCAAGAGGAACATGTATGAAACCCTTGTAGCAACCGTTTACTTTAAAGTACCCCTTTCCTGCGGAGCCCGCCAAAACACCTAGACATTGCTTTTGTCGGGTAATATCGCGACAACGAGTATAATAGTTTCAGTCTAGGTGCTTGGTGGGACCTGAACGTAATTTGCGTATGGAGCGTTAAACCTTCGCTTTAGGCTCCCGACCTTTGGATGGTGGCACCCTATTGCAGGTGTTCGACTTTCTCGATCGGGGTCACCTGCGAAGAGAAAGCGATTCCGCTGTTTTCGAAGTTGGGTTTAGGGTTAAAGGGTTTATCGCGTTTAGGGTTTAAGAGGTTTAGGCGGTTTAGGGGTTCAGAGGCTTGGGGGTTTAGCTGAGGCTGTCAGCTCGTCTAGAGAAAGGGTGTGAGTCTCGTTTTGCAGGCTCTAAGAGATTGAATTAAGCCCCTCTCGAAGATGAAAGGGTTGGATGTGTACTGGCTACGAGTTGACGTCTGGTGATTTGTCACGTGGTCCATATTCAAGTCGAGGGTGTCGGGGTCTTATTCAAGCAGTTCGATTTAGGGTTTATGCTTCGGACTGGGCTACGGCTGGTGAGTTGCGAAACTTTCAGCGACGCAGCTTTTTGCAGGACAGCGTCGTGGCTACCTCCCGGAGGACGCCGAGGACTTCAACAGAGGTGACTATCGTCACAAAGCCCGATGGGCGGTCGACCTTCCTTTCGTCCACTGGACCAAAAGCCGATTTGCGCCAGCCTTGCGCATCCAGAAGTTCTTCGGGTGGGCTGCTGTGGGTGGGATCCGGCCTTGCTTGGGCATCCCTGCAGCATGAACCCGGAGCTAAATCAGCCGTGCTCCAAAATGTCACCGAAACACTCTTGACGTTGAGGTGGTGGTCGCGAGCGGCCGATTTCTGTTTCTGCCGGCCAGCAAGACTCAGACTTTTAATCGAAACCCGAAACCAAAAACCCCAAATGCGTCAATGAAGCTAGTTCCTTGGAGGACCTGAACATGTGGATTGATTAAAGCATGATCTTCTTGACGGAATCGCTTTGTTCACATTAGCCCCGTTCCAGAAGGTTAGTCGCCTGCAACGAGCCCAATTTCAGGCTCCCCTGCCATCTCAGGGGAACGTATACTTTGAGCGTAATCTAGGGGCGTAAAAAGTTAGAATAGGGCTCTTGGTACACATGAAAATTTCGTCATTGAGGGAGCCCTAAGGAAGAGTACTAATACACCCTTACAGAAAACCCTTAAGGGGAACCTTAAAAGAATCATAAGGATAAGAGGACGATAGCTTCGAAGCCGAGGTCGTCTGTTCTCAAGACCTTTGGCCTGGACCCGGGCAGGACCCATTGAATTGTCTCCCCTCCTCAGGGCCTCTGTGCCTTGGGGTACATGGTCGAGGATTTGGGGAATGTCGGGTTTGGGGTTTAGGGAGTTCGAGGTGTAGGGTTTATGACTATTGATGTTCTTGCATGTAGCCCTGTGAGCACCTCGGAGGTGTAGATTTCCGGCGTAGCCTTGGAGCCGCAGGCGAACACGCGCTCATATTTGGGTAGGACCTCACTGTTATCATAAGCCGATAAGGTATCCTTCTTCGGAAAAACCCAGTTTGTTGTGCTCTTGTGCTTTTCGGTCCAGTGCTTCTGGCAACTTGGTACCGAAAAAAACGACGAACATAGATGAACCCGGGGACTGGTTGTCTGGGAGCAAAGGGCAACACGATTTGGGAGTTTCCGAAAATTAGGGGTACTTTATTTTGGGGTCATTATACCATATTAGGGTCCCCTATTTTCGGAAACTCCCAAATTTTATGTCGGAGACACGGAAACAAGAATAACAGTTGTTCAGGGGACCCCATATTACACACTCAGCGCATGGAGCCGGGGATTGGGTCTGTAGGGCTTTGGGGTATAATGTAGAGGCCTTGATAACTGGAATGGGGTTTTGGGGTATGTTGTGATAGCATATAGCATAGTCACGCCGGAACTATCAGGGAATAGAGTCACTACAGTAGATTTTCAGAACCCTGTACTAGCGATAGGGGCTTTGTGAGGGTTTCAGACTCCCGCAGCCCATAACGGAACCGTGAAATGCAGGTATCTCACCATCATATGGGGCACATGTGCAATCGTGCATTATTCATTCAATGGCCATATATCGTAGGATCGTTGACTCAATGGTGTGGCAGTGCCACCCGCAGCCCCCTCAACCCTGAAACCTGCAAGCCCTGTGACCTAAAGCTGGAAAAAGCGACAAACACTTTGTGTAGTATCGCTACTTGGTCCAAAACCGTATATTATGAGTCCTTACTGCCTGAAGGAATAAAAAGCTAGCTTGAGGTCCATGTTCTAATCCCCAAGCCTTCAACCCTCACCCTCATCGCTCGCAGTATTCTTAGCAGAAGCTCTAAGCCCATATTGAACCCTTCGCCTCCACCTCAGATTGCACGTTCCAAGCCTGACACCTGGCCCAAAAACTCTTTAAACCCTGGAGACCTGTAAACCCTGCACCCGGCATCCTACAAATATGTGTGTAGAGACACGTGTACATGTATATATACATGCATGTACGTATGTATACATGTGCATTAGCAACATATGCATATACATGTATATGTGTATGTATATATATATATATCTATATATATATAATTATAAGTATACATGACCCCTATCATGCCCCAGACCAAGGCCCAAAGCGTAAACCTTCAGCTGAGGCTCCATGTTCATCGCATATGCGCCACTGGGCGTATGCTTCGCCGAATCCATCCCCTGGCACAACCCGGTAGTGAGCGGAATTAGGGTTTAGGGCTTCGGCCCAACCAACTTTTGGGTTTAAGGCTTTCGTTCAGAGTGGTTTGATCAACTAGAAGTAGACCCGTTAACCCAAGAACCATGCCTGTGGCTGTAGCGCGTCCAGAAAATTGTCAGACGCTTGTAGTCTGACCATCCTCATACCCCGACCCAGAGGCCCCATAGTAGTTCCGAATCCTATCAGGTAATCCCAAAAAGGAACTACTTCGGGGCCTCCGCGTAAGGTCAAGCAAAGGGATTCCCGGCACTAAGCATCCCCAACCCATGAATTTTCTGGAGTTGACTCTACGAGTTTACGCTTCAAGATAGGGACCTCATTACTTAGAACAGGGTTTGGGAGGTATGTTGTGGTATACTTATGTTATAGTGATAATGTTGAAACAAGGAACTGCAAATACTCAGGCCCCCAAATTGCGGATTAAGGTTTGGGCTACAGATTTCCAAAGCGTGAGTGCACTGCTTTGCACCTTTTTTTTGCGAGCCTGGCCTTTGACAGTTAGACTCCGGCACCTTGACAGGCCCTGAGCCCTCAACCCTAGATCCTATACCTTAGCCACCCCAAACCCTAGACCCTTAACCCTAGAGTCTGTAGGACATGGGCCTGTAGCTGGATCTCGTCGGACACCGTCAGCTTGCCGGAGAAGCGCAGCCTGAAATCATCTGAGTAAGTTATAGAAGGGCCTTAGTCGTGAGACTGCTAAACTGAGTCGGGTATCATGCGGAACCAAAGGTTAACCTTTCCAAAATGTAAGGATTATATAGGGGTTATACTACCCCAAAAGGTTAAAGGTTACCTACTCTACTACTAGGTTAGGGTGCTGGGATGTTGTGTGTGGGGTTCAGTTTCAGATCTGAAGGTGCGTGGCTCAGCAGTTAGAGATATTAGGGTTTAGGATTCGGGGTTTAGGGTTTACAGCTCATTTCATGGAGATGAAGGCCTCTGCCAAATGAATGGGCATGCTTAAGAAGATGTCGAAGGATGCAAAAGCCGTGGAGAATTGAAGATTAGCTTGCGCTTCTGGCTTGTTCGTGCAAAGATTCTCAAGCTTGGTTCTTTTCTTCGTGCTGCAGAAGTAGAACATTCAGCAGTCGACCTCAGGCAGGACTAGCTGCGTGGGCCCTAAAACTGCAATGCCGAACCCTGCAATGACCTTGCAGAGAGTGTACCCAAGACAAGCCTTTATTGTTGGCTTGCGGCAGAAGCCTTATGCGCGCGGCAAGAACCAAACAACGCCAAATGAGATAGCCTCGCAAAGAGGGTTGGGTTAACAGGTCAACACCAAACCTCAGACCTTAAACCCCTAAATCCTGAATCCCTAAACTCTAAATCCTGACCCCCTACCCTAATGTTTAACCCTGATCTCGTCTGCGTAGCCGGGTTGTCGGATCGGGTGCTGGGCGGTCCGTGGTTTCCCAGGCGTTGTAGAGGATCTGAGTATCGAACCCCCTCATACCCTCTGGCCTCTCAATAAATCAATAAAGAACCCCCAAGATGCAAAAGGCTAAACGGGTATTCTTGAGGGACCCCAAAACAAACCCTTTCTTAGCCCTTACCATGATAGGATGTGGTTTCGGGGGAGCCGTGCTTTTGTGGATCCTTTAGCGGACCTGGGTTTCACTCCCCGGACAAAGCATCGCTGAACTCACAGGCGAAGTAGCGGCAGGAAAATGATCAAAGACCACACGATTGTCCAGAGGCTCACAAGCACCTGAGGACCAGATCATGGGGCTAGGGCTTAGGGTTCAGGTTACACAGCTGGGGGGTTCTCCGAATTCGGGTTCCTTCGCATACTAATAACAGTACTTTGGGTCGATATGCGGGATAAGTGAATTTTCAAAAGATCACAGGGAAGAAGCTGAGGGCTCCGTGAATCGATACCCTGGATCTTCCACACCGCAGGGACACAACGCCAGGCTTATGATGCTCACCTAGCCCGCAGAAGATGTCATGAGTTCGGCCATTGACTTACGGCAAAGGCCTAGTACTAGCCACGCAGATGACTTTGACCACAGTGCACATTACTGTACACCGAGAAGCTTCAACATACTTCCCAAATCGACCCTAAACCCAACTTCCACCACTCCCGGTGCCGTCGCCACCACCATCAGGGGCGCGGCAGTTCTACGACATGAGACCCTCACGCTAAAACTCAGATCCTAAAGTGCCCACAAAGTCCACAACCCAAAAGCCCTGAAGCCTCCGAAACCAAAACCCGAACACCTATGTAATCAAAAAGCCAAGCCCCATGCCCTCGTGAGTCTGCAGGCCCGAGACCCCCACGCCCGAAAAGCCCGTCAAAGGCCTCAAGCCCCTAAACCCTGACCTAAATCCGCAAGCCCCACAAGACCCGGAAGCCCCAAAACCCTGCAAACCACCAAAGAAACTGTAGGAAGTTTCGTGGGCTTAGTCCAAACAACCCAGGATACCCCCGAAGGCCCTCTGACTTCTCCGGCTCGGCTTCGGCACAATCTGAAGCACATTGGCACCAATCCCATCAGCCCCAGCCCCTTGGAGGCATTCGCCGTCCTCGCCGGCGACGCCTGACAAATTTAGGGCCTATGGGTTGGGAGTCTGAGCGGGAAGGTTTTTGTTCAAGGCTTTCTATCAGGAGTGTCCGGAGCTTGCGTGAGCTTTGGGCTTCAAGGTTTGGGAGCTTAAGGGCTTTAAATCAAAGTGCGTAACTTCGGTGGGTTTTTAGGATCTAAAGATTTATGGAGTCATCACTGACATCCCTTGATAGGCCCCTCATGTACCCCAAAGCGCTGTTAAGCTACTCAGGCCCCTATATTCTGGTATTACAGGCTCTGGGGTCCCCAATCACCGTTGGACTGCAGCATGCTGACCGAAACTGACACGAACCAATACGCCAACCTCACGTACTTGTAATAATGTGGTCCTGAACAAGGTAGCATTGGATTAGTTTTGGGGGTACTATCGTGCAAACGTATATACGGCCTCTCCGGGGAGGATGTTCTACACCGATCAAGCCTGTACATCACCTCTTGAATCTTGGGCTGTCTGACTGGCTGCATCCCAATTCCGGCACTGGTGTCGAAGTGCCTAGTCTCCTTTGTAGTTCCTTTTTGTTGGTTAACCACTTTTATAGCAAAGGATCGTAACCGTAAAATTGGTAAACCAAAAAGGAACTACAATGGAGACCATAGGTGTTTTGCATGTTGAGCGCCAGGCAGCGAACTGACAAACACAGACGTCTTCTTCCGCAAGTTCGACAGCTCTTCTAAACCTAAAACTCCAAGCCCAAAAGCCCAAATCCCCATTGGGGATAAATGATTAGGGCCGAAGCACAACATGTCCTAAAATAGAACCCTGAATCGTAGGCCACTTCCCGAAATAAGGTTGCCCCTTACTTTGCAAAATCCCATATACCACTCCGGACACATCACGCCGATGGGCTCCAGTGCAGCTAGTTGTCGACGTCAGAAGCCCGAGAGAACCATCCAATCATCGAAGAACACGTGGCTTCCCGGCCCAAGCCAACAACTAGGATGTCAAAAGAAACCATAAATCCGAAAATGCAAAACTTAACCCGTGCAGAACCTCATACGATCCCAAAAAGCTGTAGAACCGCATTAGAACCCGAGAGCTTCGACAAGAAGCAGGAAAATCCGCTCCAGCCATGAAACTGGTCCATGCTTCTCCTTGCCGGTAGCAGGAAGCTGCAGCACGGATGGCAGATTCACAAGGAGAAGCACATATGGCATAGTTTGGGTTCTGGGTCTGGGGTTGTCCCTCTTCAAAAGTGGTTCGGTTGTCTTGCTGCTGCTGTTGTGCTTGGGGCGCTGGTGTTGCATGTAATGGTAGTGGTGGTGCTGCTGCAGGAGCGTTGGTCATCAGCATCCTAAATACGACACAAGCATCAACATCATAGTGCCATGGTTCTCATCAGAACAATCATCCGTGCAAAATCATTCGGGTGCTTCGAAGTTCCAACTTGGTGAATTTGGTCGTGAGTGTTCCTTGGCCCCATAGTATTTCTGAAACTCCGATGACAACAGCAACCAGCTGGTGATCGGGTCGAGAGGGCGAAGGAACTGTTAACATCATCGTCTCCGTTGCACAATTCGGGGTCTGGGCCTCAACCCTGAACCGGAAGTCGTCGAGTCTAGGGCTAGGGTTTAGAAGCCATGATATGGTGGAGTCCGCAGCATCCTAAAGGCGAGCCCTTAGTCTGTGATGACCACAATGGGATAAGTTGTAAATCAGGATTTCAGATTGCGTGTAATGTAATTGGGCTATACCCAACTCAATGTACCCTGGTTCGGATGTTCCCGGTCGTTGCCGGCCCAACGATCCTCCAGGCGTACCCTATGTCTGCACTTGGAAGGTTGTTTGAATTTACGAGAAGGGCGGCATGACACAGGACCTAAGAAATCACAGTAGAAATATGCTGCATGGACATAATATCGTATCCACACCCCCCGAATCAGTGGCTGGAGGCTAGGGCTTAAGGCCTGGAGCTTGGGGCTTAAGCTTCGAGACTTGCGCCGAGCATTGTCGAAATCCAAGCCAGGTATATACTGGATTCTCCCATTTCATGTTCAATGAACGCGGACCCACCAATGCTGCTGAGACTCCCCCAGTCAAAGATTGCTGCTGCGAGCGTTCCCCACATGCCTGACACACGAAGGCATACTTGTCCAGTATCCTCGCCGAACTAAAGGTTAACCTTTGGGAACGTATATGTATAGGCGTTATAGAACTTCAAAAAGTTTAAGGGCTACCTACTCTACAACTATGACTGTTCCCCAGATGTGCAGATGGGGGCATCCTGCACCCCCATGAACCCTAAGATGAAATCTCAGCACAGGCATAAGCCCCAAATCCTCAACTACCCGAAAGCCTAAACTACCCTGACTCGACCTCTGATCCCGGAAACCTAAAGCCGTGAACCTTCCAGCGGGTTATCTACCCTGCGCCCGAACTTACTCCAGCAAACCAAAGATCCCGAACTTGGAACCATCCCAAAGTCGGGCCTATAGTTAGTTGGTTAGTTGGAGTCATCTGATTCTTTTGACTCACACCATCACAGCAGGAACCACCGCCTCAACGCAAAAGCTTCGGACTGGCTGAAGCCCCACAAGGTCACAAACAGGCTTGCAGCTCCTGCAGCCTACCCTACATGCAGCCTAAACCCGGAAGCCCTAAACATCCGAACAGCCTGAATCGAAAGACAACACCGCAACCCACAATAAGCCCTGTTGACCTGCAAACCCTGAGATTCCAAAGCTCGAAAAGCCGTAATCAATCAAACCGAAACTCCAAAACCCCTCAACCCTAAACTCTAAATCCCAAACCCCTCAACCCTAAACCCCTCAACCCGCAGCCACTAAGACCCGAGCTCAAAACCCACAACCCCAACTCACACACCCACCACTCCGACGCTGCTGAACACACAATCTACTACAGAGGCATCAATAACTCGAACAGGGTTCCTTTAAGGGTTCTTCGAAGGGTTCTGCAAGGGTTCTATGGTATATAGGTGCTTGCATTTCTGCTTAGAACAGGGCTTTAAGGGTACATTGTCCTGTCAGTATATAATTATATATAGACTACGAGGGACACGACTACTAATATCTAATTGTAATTCAGGCTCCTTTGTTGATGCTTCTGGCCTGGTGCCCCGTGGACGGCAAACGCATCGATGGGGTCATCAACCTGCTTGGGGTTTCGTGGTTCAGGGTTCGGGGGTCTGGGGTTTCGGGTTTGGGGTTTGAAATCTAGGGCCTAGGGTTAAGCCGCCTTGACCAATGTGGGTTCCTGATTGTCTGCTGTCTGCTTTACCGGCGTAGTTGTACAGCTTTTCGGATTGTCCAACTTAGACTTAGCGGCGTGTTTTGCCGTTCGTTCAGAGCAAGGAAAATGTTGTTCCTGTTGCCGTTGCTGCTGCTATTTTTGTTGTTGTTGTTGCTGCTGTTGCTGTTGCTGTTGCTGGTGTTGTTGGTGGTGGCGGTAGTGGTGGTGGCGGTGGTGGTGGCGGTGGTGGTGGCGTTGGTGGTGGCNGCGGGTGCTGCTGCTGCTGGTGGGGTGGTGGTGGCGACGGCGGTCGTGGCGTTTCTCGCGTGGTGGTGTGTGTGTGTGTGTGCGCCTTCGTTTGTTTGTTTGTTTGTTACATTGTTTGTTTGTTTGTTTGTTTGTGTGGTTGTTTGCTTGTTTGTTTGTGTGTTTCTTTATTTCTTTGTTTGTTTGCGTGTTTGTTTGTGTGCTTGTTAGTTTGTTTGGTTGGTTGGTTGTTTAATTGCCTGTGTGTTTTTGTCTGTTTGTTTGTCTGTTTGTCTGTCTGTCTCTGTATGTCTGTCTGTCTGTCTGTCTGTCTGTCTGTTTGTTTGTTTGTTTGTTTGTGTGTTTGTTTGTTTGTTTGTTTGTTTGTTTGTTTGTTTGTTTGTTTGTTTGTGTGCTTGCTTGTGTGTGTGTGTGTTTGTTTATTTGTTTGTTTGTTTGTTTGTTTGTTTGTTTGTTTCTTTGTTTGTTTGTTTGTTTGTTTGTTTGTTTGTGTGTTTGTTTGCGTGGTTGTTTGTGTGGTTGTTTGTTTCTTTTTTGTTTCTTTTTTTGTTTGTTTGTTTGCTTGCTTGGTTGTTTGTTTGTTTGTGTGCTTGTTTGTTTGTTTGTTTGCGTGGGTGTGTGTGTGTGTGCGTGTGTGTGTGTGTGTTTTTGCTTGTTTGTGTGATTGATTGTAACTGTATGTGTGTGTGTGTGTGTTTCTTTATTTCTTTGTTTGTTTGCGTGTTTGCTTGTTTGCTTGTTTGCTTGTTTGTTTGCTTGTTGGCTTTTTGCTTGTTTGCGTGTTAGTGTGTTAGTGTGTTTGTTTGTGTGTTTGTTAATGTGTTTGCGGGTTTGTTTGTTCGTTCGTTTGTTTGTTGGTGTTCTTGTGTGTTTGTTTGTTGGTTTGCTTGCTTGTTTGTTTGTGTGTTTGTGTGTTTGTGTGCTGGTTTGTTTGCTTGTGTGTTGGCATGCTTGCTTGCTTGCTTGCATGCTTGCTGGCTTGTTTGTTGATTGGTACGTACGTAAAACGTACGTGCGTATTTGTATCTGTGTGTGTGACTGTGTGCTCAACTAGAGAAGTACCACCAGTGAATGTCGTCCATGTTCTCTGCAATCGTGTGGATAGCCGGGTGGATGGCGGTCATTTCCGTTACCATGCCAACGAAGCTACGAGAAGTGATCGAAACGGCAACTGGAGGGGACGCTTCCCTGTACCTGAGCCAGCAAGATTAAAAAAGCCAATTAGGCCCCTGAGCCGGCAAGATTTGACTTCGTAGTTGCTGTTGTCTGGTCTGGGCTTTTCCGCGTTTCAGAGAACCACCGACTTCCAGCATCTTGATTGAAGCGGTTTCGCATCCGATCTGCATCGTCTGCAAGGGTGTACGCGACTCGGAGGAGGCCTGAGTCAGGACCGACCGCACTGAGGTTCACTTAGAGTCAGTCGTTGGGATCGAAAGACTCACTCACACAAATCTGGCAGCTTATCTGTCTGTGCGTGTTTGCATTCACGCACTAGCGGCTCACTAGCGCTCGTGCGGGCTTCTTCTAGTGCAGAGGGGGTGGGGTCTTCTCCCTTTGTCACAACAACCCGTTGCCTTGTTCTCTGCTTTGTTAATTAAGCTGCGTTTGCTTGGTTGTTTCACAAGAACTTCTCGCCTGAGTCCCTGTTGCTTCTTCCAGCTTAGGGGCATACATGTTGGTGCTCCAGCCCGTCTAAAGATATACTTGCTGGATCCCAAACCTTTGAATCTAAAACCATACAAGCACAATACGAAAGGAAGGTGATTAAGAAACTCCTGAACCTGTTTAGGGCTCTTCATGTAGATCCCAATATCTTGAGGCTATAGAACAAGGAGGTTAGCTTCCTACACTACAATAATGCAAGTTCATTATAGGGCAATGTGGACCCTTTCGGTTCGAGCTTAGTGGGGATTGCTGCCGGCGGCCTTCATTTTCTTCACGAGGCGTGAGGAGACTTCGTAGACAATGCCACCTTGGATGATCCCTGTACCCTTATAGAAGCCCTACAGAACCCGTGACGGATCCCCTTAAGGCACCGTCAACCCAAAATCCTGAAACCTTATACATCCTGAGCACTGGTCTGGGCTTAGGATTCCTGTGATCGCCCTGAGCTCCAAAGCCAAAAGGCTAGATCGGCTAGATCATGAACCTTGGCTAGGGCCCCAAAAAAGCACATAAGCAAAAATACGGATAGGGATATCCCATATAAACTCCCTTATAATGAAGCTCTATACGGTAGGGATATGCCTATAAAATGCTCATGCTTATGTGCTTTTTGGGTCCCTAATTGGTAGGGTTTAGGGTTTGGGGCGTAGGGTTTAGAGATGCCACACGACCCTTAGGTCACTGGGCCATTATGACACCGCTCAGAAACAAATCCTGATCGGCCGCAGACAAACGGCACTGTAGCACCGACATTCCAACAAAAACACACACACAAAAACAACTTCTGGTACCCCCCGCACGTGCTACTAACTTCAAGTCCACGTGGCCCACCACTGCGATCATGAAAGAGCTGCCACACTCGACATTGCCACCTGGTCGGTCGGCTTAATATTCAGCCCTTCCTGAACCATTCGAACATGTATTTCGGTGGGGGCGGGCAAGGGGGAGGGGTATATTGTACTATAATAACATGGGAGCTATACGGAAAGGTGACGGATACATATTCCGGCCCGTCAGGGTCCTTGTGGCTTTGGGCTTGACGGACTTAGGGCGATCTGGCCTAGGGTTTCAGGGTTTGGGGTTTCGAGGTTTAGGGATTTAGGATTCAGGGCTCAGAGTTGATAAGGGCTTTTGGGTTCAGGGTTTAAGGCTATGTTGTACGGATTTCCTGGCCTTAACATTTCGCCTCTAGTCTGGGCTAAGAACTGATACGTTCCCAGAGTCGGGACATCTCCCCTCGGAGCCGGAAGGTGGGCTGTAGGGTCTAGACTTCAAGGCTAGATTTTGTGAGGGGTGCAGCCTTTAAGGGTTCAGGGCCTGGGGTCTTTAGACCTCTAAACTCTCTGCACGGTCTACAGGCATTTCTCGAAAGCCAAAGGCTTCCGTGACGGAACTGCTAAGATTTCTGGGTTTAGGCTTTGCTTTATCTCCAAATGATTCAGGCTGAGGGTGTAGGGCTTGAAAACTTTTGTTTCATCCCCTTTTGCTCATAAGGTGGACCCCAGAGTACAATTCCTTTCTCAAGCCCCAAGACACATCGCGGCGTGAAGGTCTTGCATTAGAGCTTCCGGTGTGGAAGGCGACTTCCTCATCCCCCAAGTCTATGCAAACCCTGACACGCAGAGACCCGAAACAGCGATGGTCGGGTGCCATCATTCCGAAAAAACGAAAATTGTTGCACTTCGGGCTACATCCGGCGGTGATAGAGACGAGACCAGCTAGGATGCCATTGCAGAAACCTGCAATGTCCTCGGAGCTCGGCGGGCTTTCGGGCTAATCGGCTTTGGGCTTTGGGTTTAGAGTTTAGGGTTCTTGGTTCAGGGTTTTGCAATCATATTCACAACACTCCACGTGGTGCAGACAGGAGATTGCCTCATACTCGTGGCGCTACGTGGGCATTTTTGTGTTTGGTTTCTCTCTCTCTCTCTATCTCTCCCTCTCTCTCTCTCTCTCCCTCGCTCTCCATCTCTCTAACGCACAGAAAGACACAGGGACGGCACAAACACCGACTGAAACATCAACACACAAGTCCAAGAACAGAACATCGTCTTACAGAAGCCGGGTTAAGATATCCACATCCTCAGCACAAAACCAATACGCCTGCATCCCTAGGCAAGAATGAACCCGCATAGTTAGAGAATCCTACCAAGCCTTGAACCCGAAAGCTACAGTGCCCTAAACCCCAAACCCTGAACCCCAGAACCCTCCTCTTCTCTTGCCAAGCCTCATACTTCTTTGACGTCCCTAGGCGGCACAAGAATACAGTGATGCCGCCCACAGCCGCAGCAATGGTGGTGTTCATAGCAACCTCAAGGAGCCTACCATCTATGGGGCCCACACCCCCAACATATTAT